>CM021105.1:607187717-607268826 GCA_007115665.2 Sequoiadendron giganteum
GAAGTTCATTACATAACTCATGACCATTTTGCAATGCAATGATCCAATGCTCTTTTATTTCTTACTCACTTTGTTCTCAATCACCATGTGCAAATGACTTGGAGCACAAATCTTTGTCACCATTTGACAGTAGCTTTCATTATTTTTAGACTATTTGCTATGATTCAATCACTGTTTAATAATGTTCTTCCTTTCTCAGTCCTATAGGACTAAGGACAATTCACAATTTGTAACTCTCTAACAATGATCACCAAGTGGATTTTTATTAGATATTGTAGTTGCAAGTTCCACTTCGTTTCACCAAATCCTTCACAAAAACTTATGCACAACCACCACAACACCATATGGTTGGTGTTGGGTCTTCACGGTGATGTGAATGCTCATTAAAACCTCCATGCTATTCTATCCCACTCTTCTCTCTTCCTTGTTCCATCTTGGTCTGGGTTTCCCAGATCATTGTACAAATCATAATCATACACTCTATCCCATTCTTCTCTCTTCCCTGTTCCATTGCCTATCAGGCTTGTCAACTCCTCATTCCTCCACTTTAACGGAGTTGGAGTAGTCTCACAAGGGAGATAACTCCAAAAAACAAAACAAATTTCTTATGGATCCTGTAATCTACAAAAAAATAAGCTTTACAGTAAAAAAAATCTATCATAATGATCTATGTGTTTACCCTGTTGGAGCAAAAGTCATTTTTTTATAGTGAGATGCAAGATACACCCAAGAATAGATCTAAAAACATCATATTTTTAAACCTTCAAATCTTTGAGATCGTTGCATATTTGATTTGATATTTGTACAACTAGATGGATCTAAAAAATTGTCGCTTGAAAATGATGTAATTGAAAATGTTATTTGTTCAGAATAGTCTAAGGGTGTTGTTTTTCACTTGCACAAATTTGTTGTCTACCTTAAGATAACCGTTAAAATTATCATTTTGTTAATCATATATTTCATTGTATATTTGTATTTTGTTAGATTGTATTGAATAGTTAATGGTTATGGTTTTTAAAAAAAATAAAAAATCAGCATAATATACTTTCCATGTACTTCTTTTCATCATTTGTAAATCTAAATTTTTGTTACTTTTTGTGAGCATAAAAAATAGAGATGATTTTAGTCTTTATGAAATATTTTCATGCATGTTTGAGATCTCTACAAGGTGATGAAAAAGGACTTAAGGTTTGGAAGGGTTTTGAGTATCCTTATTGTTTTGATGGTAATATTGTCACTAATTTCTCTCCTTTACCAAATATAGTCACCTAAGAAACTGCCATGATGATCTTGATTGTAAATTACTTTTTTCTCCCTACCTTCTCACTACAGGTTTGATTCTTCAACTCTACCAACTGCCCTTCTATCTCAGTGTCTTTTCATGCTCTTGCATCTATTCTCTTATGAATTTATTCTTATGACTCTGAAAGCTATCACTAGGTCTATTATGATTGTTAGGTATTTGAGGGTATATGATTTTCTACTATAAACTCTTAGATTGTCATACTTTTGATGACAATTCTACAAGGATGTTTTCTCACTGACTTAACTCTCTGTATATTCTCTATTATGCATTAAAAATTCATGGTTTCTAGTTAACTATTTATTGGTGTAATCATTTCCATGTTTCTTGGGTTTGTCATCCCTATAGAATAGTTTCCTTATAGATCTAAATGTAATTTAAAAGATGCACATAAATATTGAAAAGTTTCATAAGATTACTGTGTCAAGGTAGTAGATGGTCATGAAAAGTTTCATAAGAATGTTGTGACAAGTTAAATAATATCGCCATACCACAAGAGCTAAGAAGACACAATGCAGTGTAGCGATAACATCCCACATTACCGTGAAGGTCGAGCAATAAATGTGCAGTATGGTAGTAAATCAAATACATCTCTCGCATCCTTGCAAGAGACAAGAAGACACAATGCGGTGTAGCAATAACATCCCTCATTACCGCGAAGGCTAAGCAATAATGGTGTGGTGTAGCGGTAACATCCCGCATCATTGCAAGAATCATGTCAAAATGGTGCGGTATCACAATAAAACTATAAAACAAAATATCACATTTCTTTGAGGAATTTTTTTGAAACACACTTGTAAGTACAACATATGGAAAAAAATTCCTTGTTGTTATGCTTTGATGGATGTCCCTTTGGTAATACTGGATATTTGATATAGTGCACATTATTATAGTGTAAGCCTATTTTTCAAATTACATTTCATTTAGAATCACCAATATTCTCCACAAGAACATTGTCCCTATTTAAAATGATGGAAATGGTTCACATCTCTCAGAACAATTTCTCTTGCAACAATATTGTAGATGAATTTAGATGTAGTGTGAAAATTAGAACATACTCAAAGGTTCTTAACAACTCTAATAGTTGTACTAGGGTCCATGTTTAACAAACCAAATGCAATCGCTAACTTTTCACTATGGTGGCAGATAAATAATTCTTTTTTCTTCTATTCCACAACATTAAGTAAAAGTCTTGAATCTGGAAATACCCTATTGCCTTCATTTGCCAAGCTAATTTATCCAATTTTGCATAGATCTCCCATGTTTTTGGATGTGATCTATCTCCTACATAAAAAATCATGAACCATTTTATGCCCTTCAATCCAACTACATGCATGTATATTTTTAATCCCTCTATCTTTCATCAATATCCTTACTATTTGAACCTCACCACACTTGCCCGCTTTTGCACAAATGTTTTAGAGAAGAACATAAGTTGCAACATTTTTAGGATCCAACTAAAAAAGAAGTGTTGCTAGAATACTCAACCTATATTCATATATGATCCATAGGAACCAAAGATTTAACTGGTATCTCAGTAATAATATTTAGGGTGTCCTCAAGATAGCCAACACAGGTATGAAGGTCAACCATGCACAACTAATGATCAACTGTGTGAAGTATGTGCAACCCTCATCCACTAAACTTGCATGACTGCATGCATCTAGAACACAAGAAAAGCTTACAATGTTAGTGTTCCAAAGTGCTTCATTGATTCAAAGATTTTGAGAGCTTCCTTGCAAAATTCATTTTTTGCACATTCTGCAATCATATCATTCCATGATATGACATCTCTTTGAGGCATTCTATAAAACAATTCATTTTGTACTACATTTTGGTGTCAAAGCTTTGGTAATTATGGTAAGTTTCATTATATTCAAATTTTGAATTTTGGGAAATTATATACATTAAATAGATTGATGGTTGTTTGGATAGTGAAATTAGCTCTCTTAGAAATTAACTGAAATATCTAGAATGATTATTTTAATTAAAGAGGATTTTGTGGCTATTTTTGTAACGATGATTAACAATGATTTTACAGTGCATCTAGCTTGCTATTTTCATTCAAGATATGAGTCATCAAAGTCAAGCACATACCAAGAAGATGGTACTCTAATTCAAACCCTCAACCTCACTTAGTTTAGTCTGCTTACATGGGGATATTAAGGAAGTTGCTAAAAAAATAATATATATCATTTTTTGTTTGTGAAGGAGAATCCTATGAGATTCAATATGGCAGTGGATCAATATCTGGTTTCTTAAGTAAAGATGACGTCACAGTTGGGAAACTTGTTGTGAAACATTAGGTTAGTAATTTTTGGATGTTAAGGCTTCCCAGTTCGATATCAAAGATCTTTTCTCATCAACTTAATTTGGAATTTATGTATAAATGGATTCTTCCATGGTGTAGGTCTTTACTCAGACATCACATGAACATGGTTGACATTTTAGCTGTCTAATTAAGTCTAATGGCATTCTTGGGCTTGGTTTCCAAGAAATTTTTGTTGATAATGTTGTTCCAATCTGGTTAGTGTTGATATCCTTCATTCTATAATGTCAAATTCATTCTATAATTTGAGCATATCACCTTTCTTAAACTGTGAACAAGGTTCTAAAAATCAAGGGTTCAATATGCATATTTCAGGCATATGTTAAACACTTTGTTTAAGGCATTTGTTGACAAGGCTACAATTTTTTAATTGATTTATCTTTTTGTTGTGTTTGGACTTTTGTAAACTTGCAATATACAATGCACTTTTATTCTTTCTGAATTGAGACTAATAGTAATTTTGTCAGTTGTATTGAGGCACAACTTCATTCATGGCAAAAAAGGCAACATTGTATTGCTCATATCAGATGACACATTGCATATAAAGGAGGAAAGATTCTAGCTGGGTTATTGTTGACTATATTGAAGGAGAGAGCTTCATATATGGGACATGATCAACACTCTCCTTCTTGGATTCTACATGTTACAACTTGCTCTAGGAAGATTGCCCATGTTGTATAATTTTTAAGAGATGAAAGGGGCATGTGCTCACATTGAAGGGCTTCAAGCATGCATTTCCATCATTGCAAAAAAAAATTGGACAAGTTTCTTTCTTGCAGTCATTTATGTGCAATATTGTAACTCAGATTTTTAGTCTTGTGATTGAAAATAACAATTGTAATACTCTATTTCTAAGCTGTAATTAGAACACCTTTCTTTTATTAATAAAGTTCACTGATTTTGCCTTCCCAATGGTTGTCTTATTGTGTGCAATTGATGATTGATGTGTATTTCCGTGTTTTATGCTTAAATCCTCAAATATCAGTCAATTAAAATGACTAACTATACTACTAGTTGACATCAATTAATAATTGAATTGACTAAATACTACCAATTGATAGAAATTAGTGAGCAATGAATAAAAACAACTAAATAAGTGACCAAATTACAATAATCAATGACTAAATCAACAACTAAATAAGTGACCAGTTAAATATATTAGTAAATAAAAAATGACTAAATAAGTGACCAGATTACAACAATTAATGACTAAATCAACAACTAAATATATCAGTGGAAAAAAAACTAAATAAGTGACCAGATAGAACAATGAATGACTAAATCAATGACTAAATATACTACCAAATCAATCAATCAAAACAACCAATAAATGACTAAAAATGGTTTAGTCATCAATTTAGTCACGTTATATATGATTGGTAATAAACTACTAATGGTCACGTGACCAAGTTCAGTCATTTATAAGTAGTTTTTTCAGTCATATATTACTATTTTTGTACTAGTGATAGGTACACATATTAATTTTCCATAATTATCATAGATGGCAATTATTTTGTCACATGTTTACATATTAGATTTTGTGTGCTTCGTATCATTTTCCATATTTCCAATACATTATTTTAGCCTCCATCAAGTATACTACAATTGAGGACACTTAATACCTTTAGCTGGGGGGAAGTGGTACTCTTCATTTTCATTTTTTGATTCATAAAATCCAAACGCTTTCTGCAAATCCTTTTCCATTTTGTTTTTCCCCATTTTGTGTACAATCCTACCATCCAAGCTACAATTCAAACACAAAAGGAAATGAGAAGGGGTAGAACAACTACATTTGGAAAAAAACAAGCACACAGGTAAAAATAGATTGGTGTGGTTAAAGTGATAAATAGAGAATTTGAGCACAAATAGAGAAAATTATCATCATATGGGTGGAGATATCTCTGAAGAGAACCATCTGCACAAAAATAGTTGATGGAAGACAAATTGGTGTTGCTTATTTTTCAACATGTGGATAGATTACTTCTTGAAACTCACAGAGTTCAACAAAATTATGAACCAACAATTTGTCACTACTTTACAACATGATGAGGCGACTAAAAGAGGGTTGAAAATGGATGCTTCAGAGGCTACCATTACAAAGGTTTTAGGATTGCTAAGAGAAGGGGAGGAGTTTCCAGTCAGGGCAAACGTTGTTGCTACCAAGGATGAATTCAAAGAACATGGAGAGAACTTAGACTCATCCTCCCAACGTACTAAAATATTATCCTTGCCATGGGTTTTGGATTTTGTTGCTTCATATATAATTTTAAGTATCTCACATGTGATGGTAGGCAGTCTCTATCATACATAGTCCATTTCAAAATTTTAAGACACCTCACCATGATAAGTGTGTAAATGTTCCCAATTTTCTTTATAATATGTTGAAAAGAATGAGTTATGAATACAAAAGGAAGAGAAACAACACCACATTGTCACATTACTGCTTAGCTATCCTATTGATAAAAAGAATTTTGAGGGTTCAATTCCCACATGTTTCATGGGAAATCTTTGTAAATTGCAATCATATTAATCATATTATTGCAGAACCTACTATTCCAAAAAAATTGGAATAACCTACTTTATTAGGAAGAGAAATACACTTTGTCTCCCTTGCTACTTCACCTACCCACAACAAAGGAGAGCCATAGGATCGAAACCTGCAAGACTCACCACTTGCAGCCTTTGAGCAACCCACAACAGGAGATACCCAAGAAACTCCCACTTTTGTCAAAACACCAAAAACTAGGAAAAGAAAAGGTGAATCTTCTTCTGCACCTACCAAGAGGTAGAAGAAATTCACCCAGCCTAGGCGTTCACATCGCTTGAAGAAGAATTTTTTTTATGAGGGGATCAATTGAGAAGAAGGAAAATGAAGATGTTGTGATAGTAGAAATTGAATTAAAATTAAAGGGGGATACCCTTGGAAATATAAATACACCAGTTAAATAACAATGGTATTTCACAAGCACCTCTAAATCTAATTCAGAGGATGCCTTTGTTGCTAAAAAGATGAGAAAGAAAATCCCACAAGGCTCTAATAGTGAGGGTTGTTATTATTCCATGGGTGATGATAATGAGTTTTTAGAAAAAGATGAAGATTTGTTTATTGAGGAAATTAATGTCATAAAGGTATTGTAGGAGGCACTTGATAAAATTAAGCAATTGGAGGACTTATTGAAAAATTATCAGTTAAGGTACAATGAGAGGGACATGAAAATTAAATAATTGGAGGAAAAATTACACAAATATGAACATGGGTTCAAGCTGGATGTTTTTGCACAACTTGCTCTTGTGGAAACAGGGAATAAAGAACCTATGTCTAAAGGTAGAACTGCTTTTGTTAGAATCCCAATTGGCCCTAGTATTGTGTCCCTAGGGTATGATCTGTGGAAAACAACTAATGAATTCTCTCAGTAGAAGGAAGCATGGGAAAAAGAAATATAAAAAATGATAGGTAACCATACTAGGGTTCTTGAGTAGAAGGAAATTGAATTATAGAAGTTGGCAGTCAAAGTTGAGGAATTTGCAAATAAGGCTGCACAAGTCCTCAAGTGTAGGCCACCTGCCAGGGTGTATGCTTTATTATTGCAAGATAAATTTATGCGTTTTCAATTTAGTCAGCTAATTAGTAACTTACTAATTGCCCTGAGCAAGAAATTTGAGTTTTTGAATATTTTTGTTGATTATACACCAAATGTACAAGATCAACTGTGTGAATTTAACTAGCATAACCTTTCTCTATTAGATGATACATAATGGAGCCCATTGATGTTTTTCAAGGATTTATAAACTAGAGCACTAGTTTATTACTTCACGAGTGAGTGAAAAAGCGGTGAAATAATGCAAGATTATGTTGAGAGAGAGGAAAGAATCAAAGGACTCTGATACACTCATAAAGGAATGGACAACTCTCTTGAAGCATAAAGGTGTAGGTAGAAGAATCAAATTTTTTAGATAGAATTATTATGGAAGGATGTAATAGCTAGTTGTAGGTCTCATCCATAATGCTCTTAAGTTTATGCAAGGAAGGTGGGAAGAAACGACTCTTGAATTACAGAAAAAAGGAACCACGCTCTTTATATAATTTTGTAGCCATGCTTGAGAGATCCCATAGGTGTATAGAGATTTCCAAAGACAAAGGACTCTCATGTTTGCCTCTTACCTTTCATCCATCAACGCTCTTGTATCCAATGCCACATTAGATAGGGGAACAAAATGTAGAAAGAGGAGAGGTAGAACATTTCAAATGGGTAAGACTCTCAGCCTATGGAGGCTACTACTGAAAATGGGGAAAATGAGTGAATATGGTTACATATTTCAGGGAAATGACCTTGCAATACAACCTTCGATCCTAAAAATATTGCTTGAGGACAAGCAATATCATAGCTATGGGGAAATTATGAAACCAAATATTAGCTAGGTTTTTGTTATTTTTAGTTCATGCTTTTAGACATTTCTAGATACTCATTTCATATAAACTCTTAAACTTATCTATCTTTTTATGTCTTTCATGCAACTTGAACCAAGTCTTGATGTATGGAATTATGATTATGATATGATGGTAATTGTATAATTAGATGTGTGAATGTGTATGGAATGCAATAGGGATCTAAGTTTAATTTATGGTTATTAGTGTTGGCCTCCTACAATGATTTTAATAACTAAGCCCTTGCAACTGTGATTCAGAGATTGGACATCTAACCTGAATAGCCAGCTCAATCATCATGAAGGTGCATTTAAATTATCAACCTAGGGATGTAAACTTGAAATGGGTTAGCACTGTATGTGCACTAGGAATCCAAAGTAGCCATATCTATCCTACAACTAATAAAAACACAATGCTGAAAGTAAATTGCTTGGAATTAAATAACATAAATGTTGAACATCACCCAACAACTAGATTAAACTGAAATGCATGACAAAAATGAAGATCTGAGTGAACAAACAAGAAACTACTCTATCTGCTTTGGCTGTAGGAATAGTCACATAATGGAATTCTAGTGGTTACAGGAATAGTCAATGCCAGATTCTTAACTAATTACTGAACAAAAAACAACAACTAAACTAAACTAAGGTACAAGATGGAATACTCACCAAGTGGGCCCCCTTGGATAAGTATCCCCTAAAACTAAGATAGACTCAAATGCATGAACTTATAACTTCATTTTATTCAAAAGAAAAACATGAGTACAACCATCATAGCTGTCTTTTCGAAAAACTCAAGAGTGTGATTACATCAATTAAGCAATCTCCTAACTGAGTGCTAGAAAGAACATCAAAGCCCTTATTTATTCAACCACATAGCAAGGTGGTCAACTCCAGTAAATGTGGAGGATGCTACATTAGGGCAAGTAGGAAAAAGAGCAGGGGTGACTATGCATGCACAAAACCTATCAGGCACGATCACCTTAACTCGAATTTGGCACAACAGTAACGCCAACACATGCTAGTAGCATTTACGACCATAACAATATGGTAAAAATCCAATGCATCAAGAATCTCCAGCTGCCAAGAGTCTTTAATGACCACCTTGTTGACCAATATATCACACATCCAACTGGCGAGATCTTCTTGAATTATAGGTCTCAAATCATCTGCATGACAACATTAGCATGCACACCAATTACATATCCATAATCATCTTAAAGCGACATTCAATAATCACATGCAAAATTAACACAAATAATCCACATAACATATCGATATCATTTGAAAGCATATGAAAATAAATTAATGTCCAAGGTCTAAGGTTTCAAGGAAATATTATGAAAGATCAACTCTCAAGCATCAAAATCTTATGTAACAATAGGATATGGACAACAACCCTATCAATAATTAAGCCATAAACTAGAATCATCATTTCCCCCCCAACCTAATGTCTTGTCAGTCCTTCAGTAGAGGAAGAATTAAGCTTTTGTTTAGTCAATGCCCTGAAGTTGGCAACTGCAAGCCGTCCCACATTTGTTTATGCTGTATCTGAGTTAGGATCCCAATAGGACCCTTGTTACCTTTCCAACCTACTTCATCTCTTCCTTTCATCAACAATGTCATACCTATAAAACCTATAGTTTGGCATTGGCCACAATAGAATAAGAGGTTGAAAAATTAGTGGAAGCCATAATTGCCCTTTTGTTCTTTCAAGTTGAATATACTTATCAATTCTTTTGAGAGCTACAACATAGTTGTGCATGGAATGAGGCTTTGCTTGCTTCAAATCATCAGATAGGGTATTCCATCTCTGTGAGAGGTATCCCATCACAGAGTCTCATGTGGTTCTTGCCATGTCTTCATACTCTTTGTATGCTTCCTCTCTCTCAGGTAGGATCCTACAGCTATAGCTTGGCTAGGATAACATTTTGTGCCAATCCTTAAAAATATCTCCTGAATGTCTAGACTTAGCCCTAATGGGTAGGGGAATGCTAGATTCAACTTGCCTATAAGTCATGTACTGCTTTTTCCAACTTACTTTGTTTTGTATCCAAGACATGAATGTCCATAATTGGACATCCCCAACATATAGCAATGGATTTCAATCTTGATCTTTGGTTACAACAAAATTATGTAAATAAAATTCGCACAACATATTTTTCATCTCAGGGGGAGCAATCTGAAAAGCATTGAAAAATTCAGTAGGGGTTTCAATTGAGGGGTTCAAACCTGAAACAATCTTTGCAAACTTGAAAGAAAGATGATTTTCTTTTAAATAGGGAATACACCCTCAGAGGAGCTTTGCATTCCAATATATGTGGCACTAAATTTTTCATTTCATCCACCTTCTTCTTTAAAACAACAATTTTTGCATTCTTATCTTCAATTTCCTCATTTTTTTGTTCAATTTCCTTCTCTAGCCTGCATTTTTCTGCTTTCCATTCTTCTTCTCTTCTTTGTATTTCCTTCCATAAATTCATAATTACTATGTTCATTGAAAATTCAGAGAGCCTATGTACTCCTACTATTATTTTACTTGGCACTTGTGCTTGCCATTGGTGGAGTACTATCTGTAGGGTTTCTTCTTGCTCAACTAATTCTGGCTACAAGGGTTCTAGGCCTTGTTCTTCTGTTTCAATCTGCAGGGCCTATTGTTCCTATTCTTGTTCATACTGTAGGAGCTCTTGCTATAGAAGTTCGTGATTTCCTTCACACGCCCGACTTTCAACTTGCTCTGCAATATCCACAAGATCAACCAGTGTTAATTTTTTTGCTTCTTCGAACACATCCTTTTCCTTTTCATTTGCATGCTCCATTGGAGGTTTTGTATCCTCCTACGATGACTTTCTAGGTTTAGGGCTTCCCTCAAGAGATACCCTAATGGTTGGCCCAGCTAACTTTGATTTTCTGGGAGGGTATCTTTGTTTTTCCTTTACTGCAAGAAGAACAGTGTCAATTTTCCATTTCTTGGAGCTTGGCACTTCTTTTTCTATCATTTTATTTTTATCTTTTCTTTCTTTTAGTTTTGCCTTCCTCTTCTGTGCCCTAGTTTTCATTAATGTTCCAAGAGGGACATCATCATCGGAGTTAGGAGAGGAACCCTCATTATCATATGCTCTTCCTTAGAAGAACTAATTTCAATGATTTGTGTGGCTGCAGGAGGATTTCCACTGGGGCTTGCACCAAAAGTTGAGGTACCAACAATGGTCCCAACATTGCTCCTTCTCCTCCCAACCCTACGAGGTTGAGGAAAAACCCTAGGTTGCAAATGCTCTGGTCTAATTTGATCAATCCTCAAAAATTCTTCCCAATAAATATTGGACACATCATGCAGAGATTTTTCAACTAATAATTTAACTAGGCAATGGTGGGAAATGAAATTGTCCCTACCTTTCTAAATTTCTGTTGCCATGATCAAAAGAAGGTGATACAACACATTGGGCACATTCATTCTCCTTCTGTGCCTCATGTGGTTGAAAAGTTTGAGTAGAGAAGTCCTCTTCACTCCTTGCTTGTCTATGCTCAACGAAGGATCATTAGGTTCTGTGAATTCGGCCCTAGCTGACCTGGCATCTCTGGCTGTAGGGTAATTTTCACCATCAATAGGTAACCCCATAACTTCTACAATTCTTTCCTCTATAGCTATGACTTCCAAGCTTTTTACTGTGGCCCTTCCTTTAGACAATGTCTGGGCGAATTCTAATGCAATACCTTTGTCGAAGCCATCTAGCTTTAGGAAATAGTCTAGCCATCCACAGTTTCTAAACTCAGCTAGGCAAGGTGCATCCTATAATAAAACATCATGAACTGTGGGTTCATTTCCAATCAAACCACCTCCCATTGTCTGTAATCAAATGGTTACTCTGCAAAGAATTTCTTCTTGTAATTCTTGTTTGGAAACCAAACCTTTCCTTCCTGCAACTCTATTGAATTTCCAATGCTGGTGTCGTTTGAATTTTACCTTTTGTTTTAGGATTATAACAGGGACAATTAAGGAAATAAAGGAGTAATAAATGCAAGCTATGATTAAGGAAAATGGCGGCAGAGGATTTTTATTTTGCACATACAAGCTGTCATTTCAGAATTCAAATTGGCTTAATCACTTAAATCTTGCTGACGTGAATCAGTACAAACAAACATGCTGACATCACATTGACACATTCCCCCCCCAACCTAAATTTTCACATGTGTCCTCACATGTGAGGTGAAAGGATGATTTGACAAGGGCAGGAAATGATGCCATGCTATGGCGAATGTCCATATTCATTTACAACAATTAAATAAATGCACTAGAAGATAGTTAAGATATAACAATTAATGTGCACCTACTTGAATTCGTGGAATATTTATTGCAAAGATCATGGAGAAAGTATCGTTCGTTTTCAAGAAATTTGTTGAGCAATTAATGAAAGCAGAGTGGAATGGGGTGGAGTGAAATTAAGTGAAGTGAAATGATGGTGGTGAGGTGGAAGAGAGAGAAAGGTGGAACAAATTGGTGGATGGGTGAAGAAGTGGACCCCACAACGTGGGAATATTTTTTATGAGAAGTGACATACCTTAATTAGCTAGAAGAAGGGACACTAGGTCCACTTCCTTCGGCTGCAGGAAGTTCGGGTGCTGCATGCTGAGTGAATTGTTGCAAGAATTATTCCTTAGAAGTTGGGATACAATCTCAAGTGATGACCATTCACCAAAAACTTACACTTGATAGGGTCGATGGTCATAAGTTGAACAACTCCATTGGAAAATACTTCAGCCTCCTCATAAGGTATGATCTATCTTGTCTGTAAGTTTCTAGCGTTATCCTGATATCTTGAGTCATAGAGCAGTGCCCAATATCGAGGTTGAAACTTCTTATCCTTGATGAATTTATCATGCCACCTTATTCACTGATTCTACACTACCTTTGTGTGATGCAAGGCTACCTTCCTCATCTCATCCAAAGCATTCAGCTGCATGATCCTATCTCTTTGTGCTTCAGAAATATCCATTCCCAATTCTAATATAGTTATGAGATTCTTATGTTCAAATTCAATGGGCATCATGGTTGAATTTCCATACAACAACTCAAATGGAGTGAATCTTGTAGTTGTTTTCCAGGTGGTTCTATAAGCCCAAACACCTTTTGGTAACCTACTTGCCCAATCCTTTTTATGGATAGTCACTGTTTTGGTCAGAATGGCTTCAATTTCTGTTAGTCACCTCAACTTGGCCATTGGCCTAAGGGTGATAAGGAGTAGACTTCCTGTGCCTAATGTTGTACTCATTGACCATTGTTGTAACAAGGGTTGAAGTGAATTGAGTCTCTTGATCAGTGACTATTTCTCTTGGAACTCCATACCATGTGGAAATTTCCTCATATAGAAATTCTGCAACCTTATTATCTCGTGCATGCTTCATGGATTTAACTTCTACCCATTTAGTTACATAATCAATGCATACTAAAATAGAGGATTTACCTTTTGATGGAGGATCAATGGGTCCTACAAAATCCAGTCCCCACTTATCAAATGGACTGATTACTACCTAAAGACAAAGTGGCATCTCATTAGATTTTTTTGTTCGGCCCATCCTTTAGCATTTGTCACACTTCCTTGTATATCTCCCTACATCCTTGTGAAGTGTTGGACAATAATATCTTGTGTTCAAAATATTCATTGCTGTCCTCTTGGCTGCAAAATATCCTCCATAGGGTTCATTGTGACATGCATGAAGAATATCAAATGTTTCATATTTTCTCACACATCTCCTCATGACCTGGTTAGGTCCAGTGTAGAACAAACATCCAATAATCCATGAGAAAGGAAAATATTTTTCAATGAGCACTCTTTTCTCTTTTGGAGAGAAGTGAGGAGGGACTCTCCCTGTGAGTAGAAAGTTAGTTATGTCAGCATACCAGGGTATCTACACACTAATGGAAAATAAGTGCTCATTAGGAAAAGAATCATCTATGACTTGATTGTCTTCTGATGTGGTTAGTGTTGAAAGAAAATCTGCAACAACATTGGCTTTCCCTGGTTTATCCACAATGGTTATGTCGAACTCCTGCATTAGCTGCATCAACAGTAACCATCTTGCTAGCCTTCCTAAAATCATAGGCTTATTCATGAGGTATCTAATGGCTGCATGATCGGTGTGCACAAATATTTGGTAGCCGGTTATGTAATGTTTGAATTTGTTTAAAGCATAGATCACTGCTAACATTTCTTTTTTTGTCACTGTATAGTTGAATTCAGCTCCTTGCAATTTTTTGCTAACAAAGTAAATGGCATTTTCAATAGCTCCTTTATGACCTAGTATTGCTCCTATAGCATAGCCTGATGCATCAGTATGGATGTGAAAATAAAACTCCCAATTAGGTCCCTTGAGCATAGGAGCATGAGTCAAAGCTGCTTTCAAGTCAAAAAATGCCTTGTCACAATCTCTTGTCCATTGGAACTCAACATCTTTAGTTGGGAGATTATACAATGGTGCTACCATTTTACTGAAGTCCTTGATGAACCTCGTGTAATAACCTGCATGTCCTAGGAAACTCCTGACATATTTTTGTTTTGCAGGAATAGGTAGATTGGTAATTACCTCAATCTTTGTAGGATCTACTTGAATTCCTTTGTGAGAGATGTAGTGGCCAAGAACTACACCTTCCTGCCTCATCATGGACACTTTTCACTATTTAAAGATAGATTGTGATCTGCAGATCTCTTTAGGTCTCCTTTAAGATTTTTCAGAGCTTCATTGAAATCAGCACCATAAGTGAAATCATCCATATAAATCTCCATGCAATCATGAGAAATGTCTAAAAATATGCTAATGACTTCCCTCTGAAAAGTTGTTGGTGCATTGTATAAGCCAAATGGAAGTACTGAGTAGGCATAGGTTCCCCATGGATAGGTAAAGGTGGTCTTCTCCTGGTCCTCTGGTGCAATTTGGATCTAGTTATAGCCACTAAATCCATCAAGAAAAGAAAAGTATTGCTTTCTTGCAAGTGAAACCAAAACTTGATCTATGAATGGCAAGGGAAAATGATCTTTTTGGTGGAAAAGTTAAGTTCCATGTAATCAATACAAACTTGCCACTTCCCTCCTTTTTTGGGAAAAATCACCAATGGGGACACCCACTGGCTATTCGAAATGGGGTAGATAAATCCAACATCAAGCAATTTCTACAGTTCTCCTTTTATAATTTCTGTCAATATAGGGTTAATTCTTCTTTGTGGTTATCTTATTGGTGTAGAATCATCTCTTATATATATCCTATGAGTGCAAATTTTAGGATCCAATCCTTTTATATCATGATAATCCCATACAAATGCATTTTGGTGGGCCCTTAGCAAGTTTTCTAATGACAACTATTGTTCTTCACTCAGTTTATTGTTGATATTCAGATATTTCCCTTCTAACACTTGCAATTGTGTAGTTAACTCAACCATATCTATTTCACTAATGCTTGGTACATTGAGTTGATGTGGCAGTAATTCATGGAACATACATGTTGCTGCAAGAAATTTAACCGCAGGAAAGGCATCTTTAGGAAGAATGGTTGTAGGAAGAGTGGCTATAGGATGAGCGGCTATAGCAAGAGTGTGCAGGAGTGTCTTTACTGTATCGAAATAATCAAAGGATGATGTTTCCTTTACCTCATAATGGTTCTGAATTATTTTAGACAATACCTCATCTTCATCTTGAAGCTACAGGAAAGGACCTCTACCTAACATCATAAGTTGTGCCACAAAATTAATTTCCTTGGCCTCTTCACCAACATGTGGCCATACTGAATCATCTTTAACATGGGATGGTTGAGCAGGAGGGTAGAGAGTAAGATTTTTAGTGTTCTTCCCATCTGAAATGGTCATGTCTCCTGTCCAACATCTAGTATAAGCATTTGTTGTTGTTAACCATAGTCTTCCAAGAATAATGGGGTACCTGCCTAATGTGGCTTTGGGAGAAAGAATCATAAAATCTGTTGGGTACTCCCAAGAGTCTAGAGTTACCACTATACCATTAGGCTTAATAGTAGAACTATCAGCAAGTTGTGGGATAATAGGAGTAGATCTCATACTTACAATATTTAGTTGTTGCAGAATGTCCTTGGTCATAACATTTATTGATGCTCCTTAATCAATCAGATAATTCTTTATTTGCATCCCATTTATAACAACTCCTACCATAGGACTCCTTGGGTTATTGTACTTGGAGATGGTTACTTTCCCAAGCATGATGTTAGCGAGCTATCCCACCACATGAACTATAGTGGGGTCTTTCTTCTTCCTACCTAGTTTCTTAATGCATGCTTCCTTGATTGCTTTGTCATATATGGGAACATCTTTCATGACCTGAAATAAAGGTATTGGACACATATATGCTTTAGTTGATCTAAAATGTAAAAATTTGTGTCTTCCTTTTCTTCTTTTTGCTTCATAGTTTCCAACCTCTAGGGAAATGATGGTTTAGGATCAATTTGCTTGGGTGGGACTAGTTCAAGATTTTTAGGTGCACTTGGCTAAACATGGACATTCAAAGGCTCCTCCTCTTCCATAAGAAGCTCTTTGATAATAGGTGTGGAAGGAGCTGGTAAAGTGATTCCTGAATGAAAATGGATGTCACTTACATTCATAACATATGCAAAGAATTGATTTGGATCAACAGAGTATACTGGTTGCTGCTGTGGTTTATTATTTGGCTTAGTTGTGGGCTGGGCTAGTAGTGTAGTGGGTTTAGGCACATTTGAACTTGGATTGGTAGGTGGAGGCATTATAGCAGGTTGTTGGGGCTGAGAAGGTGGCTGCATGTAATTGGTTTTCTGGCTTGGCCATTGCTATCCTCCCCTCCATTGAGATGTTTCTTGCCAGTTTCTTAGAGATGGCTGCCAATTTTCTTGAAACTGCTGCCAATTCCCCTGAGGTTGTTGCCACTGGGGTGGAGAGTTTTTGTGATTAGGCCAAGAATTTGGAGGGTTATTCCAAGGCTTTGGTGAATATCCTCCATAATTGGATGGACATGGGGGTTTCCATTGATTACTATATGAATATGAATTGAAATATGGCCCAACAAAAGATAGTGGATATGGTGGCATACCCTATTTTGGAGCCCATGGCCTCCTTTGTGAAACATAATAGACTTGATCATCATCACCCTAGATTGGTTTGAACTTGGGTGCCATCTACTTGCTATCAATATTAGCTATCATCTTGCATCTGCAGTCCTTCTTCTTTTGTCTGCAATGAGGGAAATATTCTGCCAACATTGCCTCTACCTCCTCTTGTTTCTTCTTGGCCTGAAGTGAATCCAGCTAAGTAGCCAGATTTTTTATGATGTCTTGCTTGAAATCTGCTAGTAAGTGAGTAATCTTCATCCTTGAAACTCCACTGGTAGATGAATTAGCCATAGAAGATTGGTAAGCTCTCCCTTTCTTTGAGGCTTCCCTAAAATAATTTTGACATATTTTCTTGATATCTTCCCAAGGAACTTGGGTGATATATCCTCCTCCTATTAGGTCCAAGGCATCAGTGCAAATGTCATTAATTCCTCTTAATAAAAAAAACTTATGTGATTCTTCATTGAGTGTATGGTGTGGATATTTTTACAGACAAAACATAAACCTTGAAATGAAATCTTCTAGGCTCTCATCTTCCTTTTGCTGCATCTTGAAAATGTCATCTCCTCTCATGTCACTGCCCCTGCAATACTCTTTGTATTTCTCAAGGAATTTTGTCTTCATATCCTCCCAAGTCTCCATAGTATTTCTACCTAGGCTCATGAACCATCTTAATGCAACTTCTTTCAAGGTGGCAGGGAATAGCTTAAGCCTATGGGCATGAGTGGTATAGTCGTAACTTCTGTAGAGGCTATCAAACTCAAACAAGAATGTATCGGGATCTTCTATGACAAGCTCATAGAACTTAGGAAGAACTAAAGCAAGGATATTTTTGAGGTTGTCTACTTCATTCTGATGAGCAATGGGGAAAGGAAAATTTAGTTGGTTAGCTTTGTTAGGTCTATTTCCATTTGCATCACCCATGCCTACTTGATGAAATTCCAAAGGAAAGGGTTCTTCAACTGGATTTTGATCTTCAAGGGAAGCTTCAGATTTGGTTAGATCAAGAAATGTATCAGTAAAGGGGTATGTCTCTTCTTCTTCTTTGTTTTTGGGCAGATTCTACTACTCAGTTAACTGGAATGGATCAGGATTGTTAGGAAGGAATCTCCCATGAGCATCTCTCCTTCTATGCATGCTATGTCAATGCAGTATCAACCAGCTCATACAAAAAATTGGCAAAAGAATAGGGGGAACATTACTTCTAACAAGGGGTATACTAAGAACAACTCTAGAAATGTTACAACAAGAAAAACTAACAATGACTCCAAAAAACTACCTATTTTGACACCATCCCTGGCAACGACACCAAAAATGTTGGCCTCCTACAATGATTTTAACAACTAAGCCCTTGCAACTGTGATTCAGAGATTGGAAATCTAACCTGAATATCCATTTCAATCATCATTAAGGTGCATTTAAATTGTTAACCTAGGGACGTAAACTTGAAATGGGTCAGCACTGTATGCGCACTAGGAATCCAAAACAACCATATCTATCCTACATCTAAGAAAAACACAATGCTGAAAGTAAATTGCTTGGAAGAAAATAACATAAATGCTGAAAATCACCCAACAACTAGATTAAACTAAAATGCATGACAAAAATGAAGATCTAAACGAACAAACAGGAAACTACTCTATTTTCTTTGGCTGCAAGAACAATCACATAATGAAATTCTAGTGGCTATAGGAACAGTCAATGCTAGATTCTTAACTAATTACTGAACAAAAAATAAAAACTAAACTAAACTAAGGTATGGGATGGAATACTCACCAAGTGGGCCCCCTTGGATACGTATCCCCTAAAACTAAGATAGACTCAAATGCACAAACTTATAACTTCATTTTATTCAAAAGAAAAAAAAGAGTACAATCATCATAACTGTCTTTTTGAAAAACTCAAGAGTATGATTACATCAATTAAGAAATATTCTAACCGAGTGCCAGAAAGAACATCAGAGCCTTTATTTATTCAACCACCTAGCAAGGTGGTCAACTCTAGCAAACGCAGAGGATGCCATAGGGAAAGCATGGAAAAGTACAGGGGTAGCTACTCATGCACAAAACTTGTCAGGCATGATTGCCTTAACTCCCGGCACAACAGTAATGCCAATGCATGCTAAGCAACATTTAAGACCATAACAAGGTGGTTACAATCTGATGCATGATGAATCTCCAGCCTCCAAGAGTCTTCAATGACCACCTTGTTGACCGATATAGCACACGTCCAGCTGGTGGGATCTTCCTGAATTGCTGGTCTCAAATCATCTGCATGACAATGTTAGAATGCACAATAATTGCATATATATAATCATCTTAAAGCAACATTCATTAATCACATGCAAAATTAACACAAACAGTCCACATAGCATATTGATATCATTTGAAAGCTTATGAAAATAAATTCATGTCCAAGGTCTAAGGTCTAAGGTTTCAAGGAAATATTATGAAAGATCAACTCTCAAGCATCAAAGTCTTATGTAAATACAAGAAATGGACAACAATCCTATCAATAATTAAGCCATAAACTAGAGCCATCAATTAGTATTGTGTATATGTTAGATGAATTAAATATTTGAAACAAGAAGCTAGAGTAAGCATAGTGCAACCCACAAAAACTAGGAAGCAACCCGCAACCAAAAGATTTCAGACAGAGATGTAGGTGAGACTCCAAAATAATAGGAATATGACAATTGCAGAAGTGAAAGCGCTCATTAATGAGGATGATTGTGAATCACTAGACCATTTAAATAAGGTAGCTAAAGGAAGGAGTTTGTAATGATTGGGAAGCCAGTGTGACTGTTCCAACAATATACATTTTTTTTATATCATTAAAACATATCTCCAATCCTAATCATCTTCTTCCATATTTTTAGTTATGCAAATTTTGTCAATCTCTATTTCATAGGGGAGTGGTGATTTGCATTTAAGTTTTTTGTTTTGAGTTCTCATTCTATTAAACCTCCCCCAAACCTATATAGTTGGCTTGATGGTTGAGGAGTAGATATAGCGTATGGATATGTTCAGATAGATAGTTTTTCCATTTATATAGATAATACTTGTTTTTCCAATTATGCTTTAATGAATAAGATATTTTTGAAGATTCTTGTCAGATTGTGAAATCTAGTTATATACAATGAAGAGGTTTTTAGTTTATTGTTATGATCAGTTGATTTAAGAAGTTAGGTTTGAGATTATTATGTGGATAAAGTGACTTGAGCAAGGGCCACTCGAGGTAATTTTGCTCCATCATTAATTTTTGTTGTTACAGTAGTTGCTTTCATTTAATGCATTTATTTTAATCAGATTCTTCATGTTCTATATATGAATAAAATCATGAATGAGATCTTCTTTTATACTTATTTTTTTGGATGTCTTAATGCATTATCCTCCAAATTAAGATAAGTGTTTAGAAGTATTTAGGAGTGAGTCTAAGTTAGTAGTGTTATGTTCATTACAGATTTCAGTTTTTAATAGTGAACTAGTCACAGTCTGAAGTTGTAAGTACCCATAGTAATAGTTCTAGATTTAATCCTTTTTATTTTGTTTATAGTTTAAGCTTTAATTCCTTTTGTATTTTTGTCAATAACATATACTAGATGATATAGGTATTATAGAATCTATTGGTAAATATGGTGCCAACATCATCACAATCTTACGTTAGCCCTGGTTGATAATTAAATAGAGTCTTTACAAGGGTTTGGTAGACTATTTAGTTCAAAACACCCTATAAATTGTGTGTCCATCACCAAGTTTATTGAGAATTATTTGGGCCTTACATATACCACCACAATATTTGTAGCCACACAAACTTCCATGTCCAAACCTTGACTACTTATACCCATACTACAAATCTTGTCTTAAACCATCTTTTACAAAATGTTGGCTAATTGCAAACTCAAATCACTAAATCTAACACTTCTTTCCAACCATTAATTCATCCATATTATATATTCATTCCATTATCCTTGCATATCCTTAGGATACCTCTTTCCCAAGGCTTTGAAGCACCTCAATTCAAGAAATACGACAAAAAGGGGGACCCTTAGAGTCATGTTTCTACATTCATTGCATTATGTAGTGATTTTATTTTTTAGGATGTGTTAGTTAATTTATTCTCACACTCTTTGAAATATATTGTGTTGGATTTTTTTTGATCCCTTCCTAATAATTCAATCTACACATTTGAAAATTAATCAATAAATTCCTCCAACATTCTAGGCAAACATTGGATTGCAAATCATGTGCATTGCTCTCGTCCATTATAAGTAAGGACCTAGTGAGAAAATAATTGATTTCATTTTTAGATACCAATCATTGTTTTCACAAATTCCTTATGTGCTCCCAAATTTTTATGTACATCATGTATTTATCATAAAATTGCAGCTAATGCTCAGGGATAACACTTTATTGATGAAATACAGTTAGTTTGCTCATCTTTGCATTGTCGAAATATTATCAGTATATTGCTAATCAATATGGGGGCTTGACCTCATCGACTCACTGATAACCAAGGCGGTGCATATTATTCTATAAATTATTAAAGAAACAAATATTTTAATCTACAAATAAGTGTAAGTACTATATTCAAGGATCTTGAGGTCTTAGTTGTAGTACCTCAAAGGCATAGATCATTTATAAAATTATCTTATTTTTTATATAGTATTATGCAAAATATATTAAAAGATAAGTTAATTTTACTTCCTAAAATCAAACCACTTCCAACTGATCAACCTTGTTTGTCTTGGTATGATCCAATTTTTTTTTGGTAGTTTCATGATGTTTTGGAGCATGATATTGAGCAGTATATGTGTCTTTGTCATTTGGCGCAAGACCACATCGATGCAGGTAACATTAGAATATGTGAAAAGAAATAAAGAACTAACAAATTAGTTGTTAAGTTGAATCAAGAGCTTCAAATCTATACTAATCCTTTCCCTTCACATTCTACTAACTTTGTTTTAGCCAATTCTTTGTCTTTTATAACTTTTGAAAGAAAAATGAAACAAATGGTTGGTATGGTTGATATTTATACTGAATCACATCTAGCACATGATTTCACCATTCCTACCATATATTTTTCTGCAAATTATTTTCCCATTAATATAGATAATGAAACTCTTTATATCCCTAATCATTTTAATGAGAAGATCATTCATGGTTTTATTGTTGATCCTACTAGCAAAGTGAATATTATCACAAAGGAAATTATTTTTATCAATGCGTTCCATAATAAAAATATGACAATTCTTTGATGATTATTCTTATACACGAAGGTCTCTCTATTCCTTATATGGGTTTCATCATTTTGATGGTCCAAGTTGGACCCAAGTTGGTGGAAACCATATTTGTTGTTATCCCCAAATTTGACTTACTTAGAGTGAAGTTGGGCATTCCAAGGATAACTTCCATAAACACAATCGCTTATGTGGTACAAAAATTTCTAAATTTTTCTCATGATGACACAATGCATACTATTCAACACATAGGATATAGGTCACTTGTGTCAAATGGAGGATTATCTTGATCATTTTTTTCCATTACCTTTAGGTCCTATATAACCTTGTAGTGATGTTTTATTTTAAGCATGTTCTAAATTCAAAGTGGATTGTTTAGTACCTTCTTTTGTAGCCACTTCATCTTCTTCCTCTCTAATGGTTGCTTCCCCTTTGGTCACTCCATCACAACAAAATGTTTATGTCCCTATGCCTACCTCTTCAATAGCTAAGGATAAGCATGATCCATTGAGTAGACCTCTTGTATCCCCTAAAGTTTCACAACCTTAGATGGCACCTCTTGTTCCCCCAAATATTAGTTTTGGAAATTGAGGAAAGGAACCTATGTTGGGTAAATCTTCCCCTTAGATAATTATCTCCTCCTATGGCTCCTATTGTTCCTAGACCTATCCCTTTGGTAGTGAAAGGAAAGTATCCTGGTGGGCATAAATCTTCTCATGTAGAACAAGCATGTATTTCTCTCTAGTGTTTCATTTTGTTCCTTTGACTACCCTCATGACAGAAAGAGGAAAGACACCAATGATGCAAGCTATGGACCATGCACCCCAGATCTCTCTCCCTCCACCTACTAGGATTTTTCTTCCTTCTATTCCAAAAGTGAATAAAACCCCATACAAGTGGAGCAAAGAGATACCCTTTTGATGGTTGTGCATGGACCTCATCATCAACATAACAAAATTGCATGTGTGTGTAAGTGTGATTAGTGTGTGTTGCCCCATAAGTAGGTTGCTATGCAAATATTTGATTCATAACATTCTCCTCTAATGCAACCACCTCCAAATTTGGTTATGCCGTCTTCTCCTTCATCCCCACTTATAGTGATTGTTTCTTCTGCACCACCTCCTATTCCTTCTCAAGATCCCGATGAACCTCACCCAAAGAGGGTGCAAGTATTACTGGATCCTTTGATGGAATTGCCTCTAATTCCAAATATTTCTAGCATTCCACCATTTACTCAACTCATAGACATGTCAAACACATTTATAATATCTAGTGTCACACTTTCTAATTTAGTACCATTCTAGCATACCTATCATGAAGTTTTTTTAGATGTTCTTCACCTCACCACCATTAACATTAATATCACCCACCCACCTCCCAAGAAAAAACCATAGAACTATCCAACTCCACCCCATCACAAAAAAAAATGAATCCACCTTCTTCACTGTGTTCAAATCCTTCTTCACAAAAAAAGTACAAAATTCTTGTGTCCCTGTCACTGCTCCTATCCATGTAAGTAGTCATGACAATCCTCTTTTCATATATTCAAATAGTGAATCATAAACTTCTCCTCATGGGAAGAACTTATTTGAGTCCATCAAAGATATTCTAACATTGTTTACAATTTTCACAAAATCATTGACACTCATCGCAGATGATATTCAAGATTATGTTATAATTGTAGCTAATTATTTAGTGCATGTTGTGGGTGAGATGCCTAGTATCACTTTAAAAATTCTTCCTTTACACGCTTGACCTCCCTCCCCTTATGATCAAGATTGGGAGTGATGATCTGTTTGAGTGAACTCTTTAAACCAACACTTCTCTTATCTTAGATTTTAGTTATTTTGAGTGTGTGATTTCTTTTTGTTTTCCCCCATGCTTGTTTGTATATGTATGTTAATCTTATATGTTGAGACTTTTTTCCACCCTTGTTTTCCTATTGTTGATAATTGATCTAAGATATCTTTGTGAGTATTTAGGTTAGTTGGACTTCTGTGTTGTGATTTTCCTTCTCTTAACTTAGTCATGTACCCAAATCCAAAATATCTCAAAATTGGATGTGTTTGAGTCTTTTGAGATTTTCATCTTATAAAATGCCCAATTGGGTATCCTTAGTTTTTGATGGATTTTAGATCAAACTCGGACGTGAAAGATGAAAATTTGATTAAGTGTGGTGATATGAGTGTGAGCTTAATGCCTATGACTCTGATGTAGTGCACAAAATGGTTTACATTTTTAGTGTGCCTAAATTTGATGGAGGTAGTGAGCTAAGGGTTGTAGATGGCATAAAGTTTTAGTGATGGATTTATCCTATTGCCTTGATATAGTGAATCTCTTTGTAAGAATATTCTTCTATCTTCTTTCTTCTTAGCAGTGAGCTACCCGGCAGTGATCCTTTCTTTATTTTTTGGGCAATGAGCCTAATTATATTTGATGTTGCAATCCATATATATATGAGATAATCCTCACTGTGGTTTTTACCTTCTTGGTATTTACATGTGTTGCCATCAATTTTAGCTCAATCCCTAAAAAATTCCTTCAAAATATTTCATGAGTTAGAGGGGCATGCTTATCAGTCTTTGATTAAGTCTTCAAAATTGTGTCGGCTCCTGACTCTTTTCTTGAACCTACATGTTTCACGACATGCTACAGTTTAAAACTTCATAAGTCAATTTGAGGGGCTCAAAAGATTGTAATCAAAGAATAAAATCCAATGGGAAAAACAATGAAGGTTTGGCAGAACTTTGTTAAGTTTTGAAACCTTTGTCAGTCCCGCCGAGGTTTTCAAATCTTCTTTATCTCCGCAAGAATTATAAATTTAGCTGTGTTTATTTTCTTAATTGTATTACATAAAGACTAACGAGCAAATTTGAAATTATAAAATCATTTCTGAAGGTGGCGTAAAGGCTAGTTTCTATAATTGTGGTGGACTCTGAAGCTTTTTTCAAAACTTACCAGAAATATTTACCAGTACATTTGGGGCCTAAACTTGTTTCATTATAATGGGTGAAATTGCAAAAAAAGAAAAAAAAGATTGTTTACAGGAAACATACTTTTCCACACATCATATGAGCACACAATTAAAAGTTGTAAATTATTGAAATAAAATAGATAAGATCTCCATGACACATAGTAATTGAAAAGCCAATATCTATATGTATGTATGTATCAATAAAACTTTGTATTACACTCCAAAAAGTTGTGATTTCATATATATATATATATATATGTATTGATAAAACTTTGTATTACATTCCAAAAAGGGGTGATTTCATAACAGGGGTTTTTAGACATATAGAGTGAATATGATGACTCTGATAGCCTCCATCACCTCTTACATTCGCTCAATTTGTGTAGGAGAGAAAATGTTTTTATTGTATTAAATATAATGAGTGAAAGTCTCCATTTCATTGCTTTCAAGGCCAACACACATCAACGTAATAGCTTGGTTGACCCTTTCATTATGTAGTGCACAGGAGATACATATAGCATCGCCAATTAGGCCCATGCATGGGTGAATAGAAATCCCTCTTAGAGAATCTTCAACACTTTTTAGGTATCATGGATAAAACAGATTCTTAGCAACCTACAAATCCCATCCAAACATACCAGAAGTGCATACAATATTGTATAAAAAATTCTCAAGTAGGTTGGTATTGTGAACATGCACTGGTGATAGGAAGTGCTCACCAATCACCTTGTGGATGACTTCTTCCTCCACATCACTGTGGATGAGGAAGAATTCCCTCAATTGATCCAACACCAGCCTACGAACAAAACTACAGTCAATGCCTTCTACTATAAAGTCACTCCCCATGACTACTTCACTCAATGAGATCGACATGCTTGAAGATGTAACTAACATTGTGCAGAATGAATAGTGGTGAATAGGATTTATAGAGTGACAAGGGTAAATTTGTGGAGCTTGTTTGAAGAAACTAATGCTGAAGTACATACAAATTACTTCAACTTAATTAATTCAAGCAAGGTGATGTGATGGAGATCTTGTAAATTGGATTCAAGCAAGCCTTAGCATCTAAAGAACTAGATAGAATGATCTAGGTGGCATACCAACAGTCTTAGAGAAGTTAATGCGGTAGACATTTCGTATAAAGCAAGGCCACGTGGTTTTCTCATATTAAGTGATAGTTCATCCTCTTGTCCTGTCAATCGGAAATGAGATGTAATCATAACTATCCTTAAAAACAACAATTAATGTAGGAAATTTTCATAATCTGACAAGGTTAGTCAATTTTTGGCCAACTTTATTCGACTAGATAGCAGTTAACAGTGAAGAAGCCATTCTAAGAAAATTTAACCGTTATGGAGGAAGGTGTTTAAATATTTAGTTATGAGACATTGTAAGGGTTCAAAATTTTGATGCCCCTTGCACTTTGATGCATGAGTGAGAATTGATCTTAATAAAGGATCAAATTTTGTAGTTTTAATTCATTTTTCTGTGGATGATTATTATCTTTGTGTAGTAATTATGAGCTATCTGTTAGTATTTGTGAGAAAGTCTTTGAGCTTTGATAGGCATTTGAAAATTCCTTTCCTTTGAGAATGCATTTTGTGACATTTGATTCATGTTATTTACAGTAAATGGTTGGAATTATGTCGAGTCGAGTTAGCAAACATTAGTAATTTGATCTTTGAGTCATGATATTGATTGTTTGCTAGTCCTTTCATTTTAGGAGTAGTTAGTTTAAGCATTACTCTTCATGCTTGTGTCATTTCTTTGAACAAGTGTTAGTTTTCCTTTCCTCCTTTTTGGTTAAAAGCATACCCCGAGTTTATATATTTGAAAAATATAAAATTATATCAAAAGAGGGAGATGTACCTCAACTAAAATTTAGAGGAAGATTGACTAGTCTAGTTTATGGCTTAATTATTGATAGGGTTGTTGTCCATTTCCTATAGTTACATAATAATTTTATGCTTGAGAGTTGATCTTTCACAATATTTCCTTGAAACCATAGACCTTGGACATGAATTTATTTTCATAAGCTTTCAAATGATATTGATATGCTATGTGGACTGTTTGTGTTAAATTTGCACGTGATTAATGAATGTCACTTTAAGATGATTATGGATATGCAGTTGTTGTGCATGCTAACATTGTCATGCAAATGATTTGAGACCTGCAATTAAGGAAGATCCCGCTAGCTAGACGTGTGCTATATCAGTCAACAAGGTGGTCATTCAAGACTATTGGTGGCTAAAGATTCCTCATGCATCAAATTGTAACTACCTTGTTATGGTCTTAAATGCTATTGAGCATGTGCCGACGTTACCACTACGCCAGATTCGAGTTAAGACAATCATGCCTAACAGGTTCTATGCATACATAGCCACCCCTGCTCTTTTTCGTGCTTTCACTAATGTGGCATCCTCCGCGTTTGCTGGAGTTGACCGCCTTGCTAGGTGGTTGAATAAATAAGGGCTCTGATGTTTTTTCTAGCTCTCAGTTATAAGATTTCTTAATTGATGTAATCACACTCTTTAGTTTTTTTGGCAATACAACTATGATGATTGTACTCATGTTTTTCTTCTGAATAAAATGAAGTTATAAGTTCGTGCATTTGAGTTTATCTTAGTTTTAGGGAATATTATCCAAGGGGCCCCGCTTGGTGAGTATTCCATCCCATAACTTAATTTAGTTTAATTGTTATTTTTTGTTTAGTAATTAGTTAAGAATTTGGCGTTGACTGTTCCTGCAACCACTAGAATTCCATTATGTGTGTAATGTCCCTTACCCGACTTTGCCCTAGAATTCACTTGTTGATCTGGTTTAGGGTTTCTTCTTTTTCAAATGA
Organism: Sequoiadendron giganteum; assembly: GCA_007115665.2. Lineage (NCBI taxonomy): Eukaryota > Viridiplantae > Streptophyta > Pinopsida > Cupressales > Cupressaceae > Sequoiadendron > Sequoiadendron giganteum. Next base: position 607,215,929 of record CM021105.1, read on the forward strand.
ATGTTCTCTTTGACTAAGTAATCTTGGATTGAAGTCTGCATTTAATATTTCCACATGTACATATATCTGTTAGCATTAATATCTAGATATCCAAATATAAATATAATCACAAATCAATAATAAAGACATATGAGGAGTGGCATGGGTAGAGCCACCCAAGCTATCCATCTAAGCTCAAGAGCACAAGCGCCCTATCAGGACAACCCACCCCTTGGCCCCGAGCGGTATGAACATCTCGGAGTGGCGTGCTTAGAGGAAACACTTGTACCTGCTTTCTCTACCTGTGCCATCACCTCGAAAGACACTCAACCTACTGGGGGAAGCCAATGGAGCTTATAAGGGGTTTCGGGCCTACCACCCCTCCATGGCCGCAACAGATTGTTAAGTGGGGTTTTTAGGCACCACCTGTCTCAGGCCCTTCCAACCTAGTAGGCTTACAAACACATAGAAGGCAATCTTTTAGCCATCAAATACATTAGCATTTATTACTAATTCTTTAAGTTAATATCAACATCATTATCATCATGATAATACTAAAGAAAGCATTACACCAACAATCAAATTAGAAATATCTATTTCTTATATTCAAAATATGTTAAATATTATTGCTAAGTGAGTACATCACCTGAGTTGCTATATCTCTCCATGTTTCTTTACTCGCCTCCTTCAACCTTATACTAAATTGATCATATGATGAGGACAATTCATAAATATACATAATCTACTTATGTTTATATTAAAGAGTCATCATTACTTATAAATATCATCATTAGTATTCATATATATATGTTTATATAATTATTCTTTCCTTATTTATATATATTATTTATTCATTATAAACTTTATCTATATCTATGCATATATACTTGCATGCCTATTAAATAATATATATTAAATGGTTCTATATTCCAATGCGTAACAATAATTGTTGCTGCTGTTTTAAATTGCAAATCCTATTTCTCCATGTTTTTTCCCCCTTCCTTATTTTCCTTCCTTCTATTTATACCATTCAAGGTAGGTGACCCATGGGGGGAATGTATTGTTTGGTGAAAGAGGTGACTTTTCATAAAATACATCCCTTTGTTAGATTTAATTGCTGCCTTTATTATCACAATAATATCTATTTTTAAAATAATATATTATTACTATAATTATGATATTTCAGATTTCTATTTATTTTATTATTTTATTGAACATATTTTAACATTAAAGTATAATAATAAAGCAATTTGCTAGTATCTTATTATTATTTTATTCTAATGTATTACAATCTTTGATGTGTAATGATTATAATATTTATTTATTATTATTTTTGATACTAAGTTATTTAATACTAGAATGTAATAACAATAATTTTCCTATATATTATTATTATATTTGTTATTTCATATTTATATATTTATAAATTGATATGATACACATTTATTTAATATTTAATATTAATATTGCTATTTATTTTATTTATTAATTGATTTGTATTTTAACACTTGGTCTTTATGGTTTTGTTATTTAGGGGACATGACAATGTGACTGTTCTTGCAACCACTAGAATTCCATTCTGTGACTATTCCTGCAGCCAAAGCAGATAGAGTAGTTTCTTGTTTGTTCACTCAGATCTTCATTTTTGTCATGAATTTTAGTTTAATCTAGTTGTTGGGTGATGTTCAACATTTATGTTATTTCCTTCCAAGCAATTTACTTTCAGCATTGTGTTTTTTCTTAGTTGTAAGATAGATATGACTACTTTGGATTCCTAGTGCACATACAATGCCAAACCATTTTAAGTTTACGTCCTTGGGTTGAAAATTTAAATGCACCTTCATGATGATTGAAATGGCTATTCAGGTTAGATGTCCAATCTTTGAATTATAATTGCAAGGGCTTAGTTGTTAAAATCATTGTAGGAGGCCAACATTTTTGGTGTCATTGTTGGGGATGGTATTAAACTAGGTAGTTCTTTGGATTCATTGATAGTTTTTCTTTCTATAGTATTTCCGGAGTTGTTCTTAGTATACCCCTTGTTAGAATAGTAATGACCCCCCTATTCTTTTGCCAATTGTTTGTGTGAGCTGGCTGATATTGCATTGATACCGCATGCATAGAGGGAGGAGGATAGATGCTCATGGGAGATTCCTTCCTAAAAATCATGATCCATTCCAGTTAATTGAGTACTAGAATTTTCCCAGAAATAGAGAAGAAGAACAGCCATACCCCTTTGCTGATACATTTCCTGATCTGACCAATTTTGAAGTTTCCCTTGAAGATCAAAATCTGGTTGAAGAACCCTTTGCTTTGGAATTTTATCAAGTAGGCATGGGTGATGCAAAAGGAAACATACCTAACAGAGCTAACCAACCAACTTTTCCTTTCCCCATTGCTCATCAGAATGAAGAAGACAACCTCAAAAATATCCCTACTTCAGTTCTTCCTAAGTTCTATGGACTTGTCACATAAGATCTTGATACATTCTTGGTTGATTTTGATATCCTTTGCGAAAGTTATGACTATACCACTGATTCCCATAGGCTTAAGCTATTGCCTACCAGCTTGAAAGAAGTTGCATTGAGATGGTTCATGAGCCTAGGCAGAGATACTATGGAGACTTGGGAGGACATGAAGATAAAATTCCTTGAGAAATACAAAGAGTATTGCAGGGGCAATGACATGAGAGGAGATGACATTTTTAGGATGCAGCAAAAGGAAGATGAGAGCCTGCAAGATTTCATTTCAAGGTTTCTATTTTGTCTACAAAAATCTCCACACCATACACTCAATGAAGAATCACAAAAGTTTCTTTTCTTAAGAGGAATTAAAGATAGCTACACTGATGCCTTAGACCTGATGGGAGGAGGAGATATCACCCAAGTTCCTTGGGAGGATATCAAGAAGATATGTCAGAACTATTCTAGGGTAGCTTCAAAGAAAGGGAGAGCTTACCGATCTTCTATGGGTAAGTCATCTACCAATGGATTTTCAAGGATGGATATTACTCACTTACTAGCAAATTTCAAGCAAGAAATCATAAACAATCTAACTACTTAGTTAGATTCACTTCAGGCCAAGAAGAAACAAGAGGAGGCAGAGGCAATGTTGGCAGAATATTGCCCTCACTACAGACAAAAGAAGAAGGACTGCAAATGCAAGATGATAGCCAATATTGACAGCAAGCATATGGAACTCGAGTTCAAACCAATCCAGGGTGATGATGACCTGCACAAAGGAGGCCATGGGCTCCAAGATAGGGTATGCCACCAGATCCACTATATTTTTTTGGGCCATATTTCAATTCTTATTCATCTAGTAATCAATGGCAACCCCCATATCCATCCAATTATGGAGGATATCCAACATAGCCTTGGAATAACCCTCCAAATTCTTGGTCCAATCACCAAAACTCTCCACCCTAGTGGTAGAAACCTCAAGGGAATTGGCAGCAGTTCTAGGGAAATTGGCAGCCACCTTCAAAAAACTGGCAGCAAACATCTCAATGGAGGGGAGGACAACAATGGCCAAGCCAGACAACCAATTACATGCAACCACCTTCTCTTAACAACATCAAGTTTCCATAGTCCATGTTAATAAATTGTTGATCTTCTGGATTGTACCTATGTTATTTTATATGAATGAACATTTCAGATCAAACTCCATGATCCATCATCAGGATAATATGCAAACAACCAGAGAGAATAAAAATGATGGATCATGGAGTTTTCTTCTCTCTATTTGCTTGCATATTATCTTGATGATGGATTGTGGAGTTTGATTCAAAATGTTGATTCATATAAACTAACACAGTTACAATACAAAAGATCAATGATTCTTTATCTCTACCAAAATTATAAATTAAGTTATGATTATTTTCTTAATTATCTTACATAAAGACTAACGGGAAAATTTGAAATTATAAGCTCATTTCTGAAGGTGGAATAAAGGCAGGTTTCTGCAACTATGGTGGAATCCAAAGCTTTTCTAGAACTTACCACAAATATTTACTAGTACATTTGGGGCCTAAACTTGTTTCATTATTATGGTTGAAATTACAAAAAATGATTTTTTATTTATTTATAGGAAACACATTTTTCCACACATCGTTTCATATGAGCAAATAATTAAAAGTTGCAAATGATTGAAATAAAATAGATAATATCTCCATGAATTAGAGTAATTGAAAATCCAAAAAAGATATATATATATATATATATATTTATATGTATCAATAAAACTTCATATTACATTGCCAAAAAGGGATGATTTCATAATAAGGGTTTTCAGACACAAAGAGTGAATATGATGACTCTGATAGTCTCGATCACCTCTTGCGTTTTATCAATCTGAATCTATGCAAGAGAGAAAATATTTTCATTGTATTCAGCATAATGAGCGAAAGTCTCCATGTTGTTGTTTTCAAAACCAACACGCATCAAAGTAACAGCTTGGCCGATGCTTTCATTATGCATTGCAAAGGAGATACAAATAAAATAACCAATTAGGCCCATGTGTGGGTGAACAAAAAACCCTCTTAGATCATCTTCAACACTTTGTAGGTATCGTGTATTAACCAAATGCTCAACAACCCACAAGCTCATCCAAATGGACCAGAAGAGCGTACAATAATGTATAGAAAATGCTCGAGCAGGTTGGCATTGTGAACATGCATTTGTGATAGGAAGTGTTCACCAATCACCTTGTGGATGACTTCTTCCTCCACATCATTGTGGATGAGGAATAATTCCCTTAGTTGATCCAACACCAGCTTGAAAACAACACTACATTTAATGCCTTCTACTACTATAAAGTCACTCTCCATGGCTACTTCACTTGACGAGCTCGACATTCTTGAAGATGTAACTAGCATCATGTAGAATGAATAGTGGTGAATAATATTTATAGAGTGATAGGGGTAAATTGGTAGAGCTTGTTTGAAGCAATTAATTTTGAAGTACATACAAATTGCTTCAACTTAATTAATTCAAGAAAGGTGATGTGATGGAGATCTTGTAAATTGGATTCAAGCAGGCCTTAGCATTTAAAGAACCACACTGAATGATCTAGGTGGCATATCAATAGTCATAGAGAAGTTAAGGTGGCTAACATTTTGAATGAATCAAGGCCACATGGATTGCTCATTTATGCGATGGTTCATCCTCAAAAACTGTCAATCGAGAAATGAGATGTAATCATAACCATCCCTAAAAATAATAACTAATATAGGGAATTGTCATAATCTGACAAGGTTAGTCAATTTTTGGCCTTTATTCGACTAGATAACAGTTAATAGCCAAGAATTCATTCCAAGGAACCTTAACCATTAAGGAGGAAGGTGTTTAAATATTCAATTATGAGACATTGTAAGGGTCTGAAATTTTGATCCCCTTGCACTTTGATGCATGAGTGAGAATCGATCTTAATAAAGGATCAAATTTTGTAGTTTCAATTGATTTTTTTGTGGATGATTATTGTATTTGTGTAGTAATTGTGAATTAGATGTTAGTGTTTGTGAGAAAGTATTTGAGCTTTGACAGGCAGTTGAACATTCCTTTCCTTTGAGATGCACTGTTCTATGACATTTGATTCATGTTATTTATAGTAAATGGTTGGAATTGTGCTGAGTTGAGTTAGAAAATGTTAGTAATCTAATATTTGAGTCATGATACTGATTATTTGCTAGTCCTTTTATTTCAATAGTACTTAGTTTAAGCATTAGTCTTCGTGCTTGTGTTATGGCTATGAAAAAAATAGTTTTCCTTTCCTTCTTTCTAGTTAAAAGCATACTTCAATTTTATATATTTGAAAAATATAAATTTATATCAAAAGAGGGAGCTCTATCTCAACTAAAATTTTGTGGAAGATTACCATTTCAATGGTAATCTCTCCAACTGTTGTGAGTTGATTTTGTCTTTCTTGGGTGTTATAGAGTTATTTCAATTTGTATTTATAAAGAAAAAATATATTCACTAACACCACATAAATATGGCGTTCTTATGTGTTTGGATGTGTTTGCATTATTGTTTCATATGTTTACATTCTGCTAATACATAATAAGGGTTTAATGGTTGATAAGGGTTTGAAAATATATTGAGGGTTTGAATGTTTTTGAAGTATACATTTAATTCAACCCCTCTCAGTTGTCATATGTATCTAACAATCGGATCACAACTGTGGTTCCTTGGAGAAACCTTAATCGGTTGAGGTAGATCTAGATGGAACACATGAAGGATGTCAAAGATCCTATGTTTGATGGAACAAATTATACTTACCGAAAAGTTAGGATGGATTCCTTTTTGGTCTCTCTTGGATTTGGTGTCTGGTAGATAGTTGAAAAATGATATAATTTATGCTTATTTCTGGTTTGACAAGTGATGAGGAAGTTAAGGAATATGAGAGCAATGGTAAAGAAAGGAAAGTTATTCTAAGTGGTCTCTCTAATTTTGAACTTGGAAAGGTGATAAGTCTGAAATCTTTTAAAGATGTCTTAGTAAAAGTTGGAGAGAATTTATGAAGGAGATGATAAAGTCAAGCAAGCAAAGATTCAGAACTACAAAGCCAAATTTGAAACCATAAGGATGTTTGAAGATGAAGATATTACTGCCTACATGCTCAAAGTGGATGAAGTTTCCAATTCCATCAATGTTCTTGGTGGTAAGTTGGAAGAAAGCGAAGCTGTGAAAAAGGTACTAAGAACTCTTCCTAAAAACTTATAGTTCTAAAGTTACCGCTATTGAGGAAGCTTAGAATTTGGATAATTATTCTAGAGATCAGATGTTTGTCGCTTTAATTTCTTATGAATTGAGAGATTTTGGTCAAGATGCTACAAAGAAAGAAATTACCTTTAAAGTTTACAAAGTAGAGAAGGATGATGAATCGGATCCAGATGATCTTGATGAGGTAGAAGCAATTGTTTTAAGGAAATTGAAAAAAGGAATAGGAAAATATAAATGTAACTCACCCTTTAAATGTTTCAATTGTGGAAAGATATTTCATTATGCTTCTAAGTGTCCAATCAAAGTTACAAATGAAAAACTTAAGGATCATAAAGGAAAATTTGTTAAGAAGAGTTATTATGTTGAAAGAGACATGGTGAATCTAATGATGAAGAATATGACTACCTTGATGAAGACAATGATGAATGCTTGTTCATGGCTCTAAAAGTTGATAATAATTATACTAATCTTGAAAGATGTGTGAAGGAAAGTACTTCGGTAACATGTCATAACATTGAAGGAACTATGGTGACTATTTTTCATGCAAGAGAAGAGAGGAATTATTGGATAATTGATAGTGGATGCTCAAATCATATGATAGGTGATAAGAGTAAGTTTTTTAAACTTCAAAGGTATGATGGTGGTCTTGTTAAGTTTGGTGATGATACATCTACTAAGATTTGTGGAAAAGGTTCAATTTGTTTTGATGTCAAGCATAAAAAAAATGGTGTTATTTATGTCAAGGGTCTCCGAAATAATCTTTTAACTGTAGGACAAATGTGTAGCAAAGGATACAATCTTATGTTTCAAGATGATGGTTGTGAAATCAGAAAAAGAAGCTTTGATACTCTGGTTGCTACTGGAACAAGGACATAGGGTAATGTTTATCAAATGAAAGGTAGTGGTGCAAAGTGCTTTATGTATCAACTCAATGAAAGTTGGCTATGATATAGAAGGATGGGTCACATCAATTTTGACAACCTAGTGAAGATTAGTTCTACTAATTTCGTGAGAGATCTGTCAAGGATAACAAAACCTATCAATATAATGTGCAAAGAATATCAAGTGGGAAAGTAAACAAAGAAGAGGTTTAAGACAGAGGAATATTCTACTATAGGTCCTTTGGAGTTGGTGCATACAGACCTGTGTTGACCTACTAGAATAAGAATCTCATATTGTGATAGGTATTTCATGCTATTAATTGATGATTATTCTAGAATGACTTGGGTGACATTTCTTAAAGAAAAATTAGAAGCGCTAGATAAGAGAATTTATGTCTATGGTTGAGAATGAAAGGGATGTAAAAATAAAGTTCTTAAGGTCTGATAGAGGTGGTGAGTTCACCTCCAATGATTTTAATAGCTTTTGTGAAGATCATGGAACAAAGAGGCATTTTTTAGCTCTTAGAACTCCTTTGTAGAATGGAGTTGTGGAGAGGAAGAATAGAACAAGAAGCAACTAGGACAATGATGAAGGAATAAATTCTGTCAGATGTCTATTGGAGAGAAGTAATTCATACTACTATCTACATTCTTAATAGAGGTTAAGCAAGAATGAATAGTTCAAAGACTCCCTATGAGTTATGGTATGGTAAACATGCTACTATAAAGTATTTCAGATTTTTTGGAAGAAAATACTATATCAGAAGAGATGAAGAAAAATTTAGAAAGTTTGATGCAAGATATGATGAAGGAATCTTCCTTGGATACTCTACAAGAAGCAAGGCTTTCTAGTGCTATAATAAAAGGTTGAAGAAGATTTTTGAAAGTGAAAACGTTAAGGTGGATGAAGAACCACTACAAAGTTTAGTACTGATAGAAGGATATGAATTTGATGATCCCCTTGTAGTGAAGAAGAAAATGACGAAGAAAAAGAAAAAGAAAAAGAGATGATAATTGAAGAGGAAGAACCTTTGAAAAATATCCCTAAGACTCCTAAGTATGTGTAGAAAAACCATTCTGAAGATCAGATCATTGGAGATAAGAAAAAATATGTGTTGACAAGGAAGAAAGAAGCTATGATAGAGGAACAAGTAAATTTTTGTTTACTTTCAAAGATGGAACCTAAAATAGTAACCGAGGCATGCTAAGATGAGAATTGGATGAAGGCTATGAAATAAGAATTGGAACAAATTGAGAAGAATTAGACTTGGGAATTGGTCCCAAGACCAGAAAATAAGAATGTGATAGGAACTAAGTGGATTTTTGGGAATAAATTGAATGAGGAAATGAAAATTTGTCAAAAACAAGGCTAGAGTTGTGTGTAAGGGCTACACACAAGTAGAAGGAACATATTTTGAGGATACATTGGCTCCAGTGGTAAGGATGAAAGCCATTAGAATGTTTTTGGCTTTTGTAGCTGTGAGCACAAAACCTGCATAGACTAACAAAGGATCAACAAAATGATGTTAAACATGTTAGTAACAAAAATCTAATTCTCTCTATGAGATTCTTCAACTAATTTAAGAGAAAACATGAAATAAACAAGGAAACAACACAAATGAAGCATGCAATATAGCTTAAACTAGCAAAACCTTCATCCGATAGGGAAATTGGTGCTTATTTGATGTGGAAAGAAGCCCTTTCCCAATCCCTTGATAAGCTTTGATGATGTAGTGATGAACAAAGTATAGAATTTCCTATAATCTAGCTAATTACTTGGTAAAATGGATGCAAAAGATGAAATGATATGAACTCAAATGGCTATAGTGATTATGCTCTTAGTTGATGGATCTAAATATAATAGAGAAGGCCTTTATTTATAATGAAGAAGGTTGGAAGAATGAAGAATAGGATGAATGTGGGATTATAATTTGAACCAGTGGCATTATGCCACTTGTGAACATGTTAATGAAGGAGAGTGGAGCATATTTTGAACAATGTGTATGTAGGTGAATTTTGAATTTGAAGAGGTGACTTGTGTAAGATGGGATGTAAGAGGAATTAATGCCAAGTTGCTCAAGGAGAGGACATGTAAGAGCCTTTAATGCCAAGTTGGAGGAAAAAAGTCCTTTGGGAGGGAGAATTCAAATAAGTGGAATATTCCAAGAATATGTCACATTTGAATGAAAATAGATTATTAATAAATCAAATAAATTGATTTTTATGTGCAACTTGCAAAAGCTAGAGGAACAGAGGATTAGTGTTAGGAGCTAATTAATATAAGATTAATTAAAGTAGAGGAGATTAGTTTGATTGTAACATTTGATTTAAATACTTGAATTTATTTAAATTAAATGAGAGGATATTAGAATTTTAGGATTTTAATTAAATAAAGTTGATTTATTTAATTAAAAGAAGAACATTAGGATTTAATTAAATAAAGTTGATTTATTTAATTAAAAGAGGAATATTAGGACATAATTAAATAAAGTTGATTTATTTAATTAAAAGAGGAATATTAGGATTTAATTAAATATAGTTGATTTATTTAATTAAAGGAAGAATATTAGGATATGATGAAATAAATCTAATAAAGTGTATTATCCGATTTAAGGGGGAAGTCAATTATATAAAGATTATTTAATTAATTGGTTAGTGTGGAAATGATCAAGGAAGAATTGAAGTTAGTTAATCAGAATCGAGTGCATGATATTAATCAGGATATTACGAGTGTCTACAACAACACATAAAGAATTCAAAGTATATCAGATGGATGTAAAGTGCGCGTTTTTGAATGGTGAGTTGGAAGAAGAGGTATACATTGAACAACTGGAAGGATTTAATTTATTAGAAGATACTAATATGGTCTGTAGGCTGAAGAAGGCATTGCATGGACTTAAACAAGTTCCTAGAGAGCTCCCAAAGCTTGGTATGCAAGGTTAGATAAGTATTTTATGTAGCAAGGATTTAGGAAAGGTACTATAGATAGCAATCTTTACTTCAAGGTTGAAGGAGAAAAAATCTTGACTGTGGTAGTGTATGTGGATGAAATTATCTTTGGAGGAAATGAAGGTATCTGCAATGATTTTTTAGATGAGATACAAAAACAGTTTGAAATGTCAATGTGTGGGGAGATGAATTTTTTCCTTAGATTACAAATCAATCAATCAGAAAAAAGGTATTTTCATTTCATAGTCAAAATGTGTCAAGGAAATATTGAAGAAGTTTGGAATGAAGGATTCTAAACCAGTATGTATTCTTATGTTCATTGGTTGCAAATTGAGAAAAAATGATGAATCTCCTAAGGCCAATTAGAGAAAATATCAATCAGTAATTGGTAGATTGCTATATCTAACTGCTACTAAACTAGATATCATGTATGCAATTTATATTATGTCAAGATATCAAGAAGATCCCATAGCATCTCATGTTGCAGTTGTGAAGAGGATATTTAGATATTTGAAGGGCACTTTAGACTATGGTTTGTGGTATCTTAGGGATATTGATTTCTCCTTGACTGCATATACAAATGTAGATTGGACAATATGTATAGATGAAAAAAGAAGTACAAGTGGTTATGATTTATTTCTTGGAAGTGGATTGGTTTCTTGGTTGAGTAAGATGCAAGATTCAATGTCATTATCGATTGTAGAGGTAGAATATATTGCAACAACATCTACTGCACACAAGTGTTATGGCTGAAGTAAATATTGAAGGATATAAAAGTATCATATGATGAACCTATTTCCATCTTATGTGATAATACAAGTTCTATCAATATCTTAAAGAACTCGATAATGCATTCAAGAACAAAACATATCTCTATGGACAATATCACTTTCTAAGAGAGAAAGTTGCAAAAAATGAGGTGAAGTTGGATTATGTGCCTACAAAGGATCAAGTTGCAAATATTTTTACAAAGGATCTTCCAAAAGATACTTTTGAGTATCTTTGAGAGAAGTTATGGGTTATTTCCCCTCCTTCTTTCAACTAGACAAACAATTTGGTGCATCTATCTAGGTGAGCATTCAAGATACGTTCTTGGTCCTAGATTGATGTTGAAGGCTACCTCTTAGGGGGAGTAGGTAGTAGTGATATTTGTGTAGGTGTAGTCAGATGTAGCATATTTTGTGCCCCTAAGGGGGAGAGTGCATATAAGTGAATGCAGTGAAGAGATAGTGTAGTTTCTTGCTGGTGTTGCAAGTATACAAATGTCAAAGAGTGAGAATAGGAAAGAAACAAATACATGTAGATGATATGTGAAAAGTGTAGGTGTTTTCCTTTGAATGTTTTCAAGGGATAGAAAAAGAGTACAATATAGAAAAGAGAAAGAACAATAAAAAATGTGAAGTATGCAGGAAAGTGTGTTGGATGAGTTTATGGCCCTTTGCCATTGATTTCAAAGGGGGAGAGAGTTGGTTGAAAAACCACAGTGTAGAAAAGAATATGGTTTGAAGACTATATAGGGAGAGGGTGTTCAGGAGCAAGATAATGAGAGTATGAAGAGTTGCCCTAGTTAAGGGGAGTACTTCTTGTCGTAGAGTTGTTGTTGGTTGCTTTTGTTGTTGATGTTTTTTTAGAGAACTGGTGTTGCCATCAATGAAAAAGGGGGACTTTTGCAAGTATGCTACTTGTATTGTTATTGATGTCAATAGTTTTTGGTGTTGATCATTGATGTCAATATTATGGAGATGGTTGGTGTTTTCAAGTGCTTATGCTAGTATGTATGTGTTGTGATTTGATAAGAAGGTGTTGTGGTGCTATCATCAGTGTTGTCATAAATGTCTTGATGAATAGGTGTTGGAGTTGTAGTAAGTTCACTTGGTTTCCAAGTGCTTTTGAGAAAATTTGAATAAAAGAGTGTTTAGTGTGACCAAGGTGTGTTCACTGTTGTGCTCTTCATTTCTTAATGGCTGAAGATATGCTCATGTAGTTTAGATATGATGATCATAGGTGTTCAAAGGTTCTATATCTAGAGTCTTAGGATCTAGATCATTCTGTAGTGAAAGTTGTGTTTGACAATTTTTCTGTCTATGTAGAAGGTTGTCTAAGAGAAATGAGATTACTCCACATTTCTCCGTAGTGGGGTTTCTTGTCTTGCAGATTTGGGAACAAGCTTATATTGTCTATAACTTCCTTTCCTTGATATTTCAGGTGCTGAGGTGTTCTACAAGGTTGGTTAGTAAGTTGTGTTCTATGATAGTATGTCTGGTTGCATAAAATGATGGTGTCCTTAGTTTCAGGTGGTTGTGGCAGAGTCATAGAATATTTTGATGATTTTGGAATTTTTGAGATGTTGTGTGGATTATATGAAGTGTTTTTGTGTGGTTCACATGACCTAGAGAAGCGTGTATATTGTTGCTTGTAGTATTAGTTCATATTTGGATGACTTGGCATGCTAGCATTATTTGGGTACCTCATAGACTATGAATGTATTATGTAGTGTGGTGATGTGGATTTGGGTCCTAGTTAACCCTTGGTGTGGTCATCCTTCATTTCTTCCCACCACAAAGGTGTTTGGTGTTGTACATTTTAGGTGCATACATTTCATTAAGGCCAACCTAATTGAGATTATTTAGGTCATGGGTGGTATATAAGTAAGGTAAATTGTTGGATATGTGTGTGGATCTATAGAATGCATATTAAAGATGATTTTTTTAAAAGTTTGGTGACCTGAGTGTGAGCTTAATGCCTATGACTTTGATGTATTGAGAAAAAGGGTCTATATTTTTAGTGTACTTGAAGTTGTTGGAGGCAGTGAGCAAAAGGTTATGGATGGAATAAAGTTTTAGTGGTAAGTTTCTCCTATTGTCTTTGGATAGTGAATATCTTTATAATATTCTTCTTCTATCTTCTTTCTTCTTGGCAATGAGCCACCCAATAGTGAGCCTTTCTATTTTTTTTGGGCAATGAGCCTAATTGTATTTGATATTGTAATTCATATATATGTGAGCTAATCCTCACCATGGTTTTTCCCTTCTTGGGTTTTCCATGTAAATCTGGTGTTCTTATGTGTCTGGATGTGTTTGCATTTCTGTTTCATATGTTTACATTCTACTAATGCATAATAAGGGTTTATTGGTAGATAAGGGTTTGAATGCTTTTAATTATACAACGGATTCACCCACCCCCCTCTCAGTTTTCCTATGCATCTAACAACATATCCATACTTATTTTTGTTTACAATAAAATTATAAACCTTTGAAACTTGTCCATAGAGTTCTAGTAGGATGAACTTATCACTTGGGGTAATCGATAAACATATCTACACAACTAGAAATTTCTCAGAACTATATTTCTAATGATATATTATTTTATAAATTTTGACATAGTATTCCCAAGTTATTCTAAACATAAAAATAGCTCCTTTAGAGAAAATTAGGGTTAGGGTTAGAGGCCTATTGGGAATAATGCTGATGTCATATTGACTGCATGATGATGTTATCAAATTCCATCATGGGTATATTTCTTCATGTTCTAAAATATTCCCACATAACAAAAATGACTAACAAGTTTTTAAATATCACCAAGGGGTGAAAAAATTGTCATGGATCATTTTCAAACCACCATGGAACTGCTAGAAAGTGGGTTTACAAGGACTAGAGGTGGTTTTTCAGTGATCATTTACTAATAAGTGGTTTTACAATAAGTGGTCATTAAATTTATATTTTGTGACATCAACCCTAACAACAACATATGTAGGAAGTATGACACTGGAAATTTGTACACCAAAAAATTCAAAAGTTCATCATTGTTTCAATTCTTTCCATTGTTCAAAGATTTTTGTTGGATTTTTATTTTTCACTCTATGTAACTACAATTAATAGTGGTTCCATAAAATCTATATTACCATATGGATTTTTATAGATCCATACAGTTGTACAAAGTTTTTTCTTAGATTTGTGCCCCTAAATTTTTTTTGCATAATTTTCTCCTACTTAGATTTTAGCATTTGGATTGTGTTCTTAGTGTTTTTGGATGCAACAATGAGGTCCATTCTATTTCAAGATGCTCCATTTTTTTTTTCTCAAGAATGAATATCTTAAAAAATGGATAGGAAACATAGATCTAGTGCTTTGATACCATGTTTGAGTTGATTATTGAACCCCACAACTCTTATAAATCACTTGCAACCAAAACACCTATCAAAAAAATAGAAAAAAAGAAACTATTTTTTTATGAAACTCTTGAGAATTTTATTGATTTAAAAATAATAAATTCTTACAATATATAATAATAGATATTTATAAGGAAAATGAAACCCTAGATGAGGATAAAATTATATCATGACAAGTTTCCTCATCCTATGACTTGAGATGAAAAAAACACGTGACCTAAGTTTAGCTTAAGCTTGCTAATGTAAAAGTGAAACTAATAATTAATTAATAATTAGTGAAACTAATAATTAATCAATAATTAGTTGATTAATTAATCAATAATTAGTTGATTAATTAATCAATAATTAGTTAATTAATTAGTTAATTAATTAATCAATAATTAGTTAATTAATTAATCAATAATTAATTAATTAATTAATCAATAATTAGTTAATTAATTAATTAGTTGACTACTTGTTTTATTATAATAGTTGGGAGAAACTACTTGATTTTAATTACACTTATGGTTATTAATCATATCATGTTTCATCATGCCTTAGTAGAATGATCATCATTCTTATGAAATCATAGAAAATATTCTCAAAATATCTTATTAGAGGCTAGAATAAGTTTTTGGGTTTCATACCTACTACATTATAACAAAATGTAATGACATCCATATTTTCCTTACACACTATGAAAAGAGCAATTTTTTAAAAAATATTTCTAGAAACTCAACCTCAAATGAAATTAGACTTGAACCACAGATAAGTATCATTTCATCCTAAAATGTAAAGAAAAAGGATAAAATGCTTTAACTTAAACTAACTATTACAAACCCTAAAATTTCTATTTGAAACCCTAATTTCTAGATTATAAACCCTAAAATATCTATTTAAAACCCCAATTTCTAGATTATAAACCCCATAATAATTTTGATATTTTATGGTTTATAATCTAGAGAGTATGGTTTCAAATATATATTTTAGGGTTTATAATAATTTTGATTAAGATAAAGATGGAAGGGCCTGAACCCATTATAAATAGAAAATTTAGGGTTTATAATAGTTGTTTAGGGTTAAAAAATAGACATTAATAGAAATAAATTTTAAAATATCAATCAAAATCCACATTTGGTATTGAAAAATTATTAATTTGAAAATAGGCATTTTATGGTTTATAATCTAGAAACTATGGTTTCAAATATAAATTTTATGGTTTACAATAGCTATATAAAGTTTCAATTTGAAATTTTATGGTTTATAATCTAGAAACTAGGGTTTCAAATAGAAATTGTATTATATAATAGCTATATAGGGTTTCAATTTGAAAATTTATGGTTTATAATCTAGAAACCAGGGTTTCAAATAGACAATTATAAATTATAACTTAAGGTTTATAATTTAAAAATTATAATATTTTTTTGTGTTGATTGAATAGATTTTATTATTCCTCTACATTTTAATATCTAGAAAATAATATAATAGAATGAAATATCTATATATAATAATAAAATTATACATGTTAGTTTCAATTTTCTTTTCTTTTATATGTGACTATCTCTTCTTTTTTACTATGCATTAAGTAGAGTTAGCATGTGGTGTCTATTGTAATATTTTCACACTTCACTTATACATATATTTTTCCAATTTCCCTTTCAAGTTTTTAAGTATGTTCCAAAATATTTTGGGTATAATGCAAAGTACCTAAGGAGTTAAAACCATTTATTTATGTAGATATACAATGTTTTTCATCATTTTTATTTATTTTCTCTCAATAATTCTAACATCAAGAACAAAGAAAAAATGATCTCAAAAGTGATATATTTCATTTATGCATCAAGGATACCCAATAATTTCCCAATCCTCCATTAAAAAATATGTTTTCTTTCCCACCATGTCATTACCACACACATCATTTTAAATTTTTATCCTATTACACCCTAACACTTGGCATGATGAGTACAAAGTCATAAATCATATAAAAATTTGGGCATTTTTAGCTCATCATAATCAACTCCATAAAGATAGTAGCTTATACCCATCCATGTGTTTATCGACATGAGTATTATCAAGGTTATAGGAATTATCCCCTGCACTTATTTTGATATCCAAAATTTAATAGTAAGTCTTATAACATCACAAGTGGATAAACCTTAATAAAATCCTCTCTTGATTTTCTAGAGATATAATAATTAAAAATCATGCCTTTCTACAAGTAAAAACTAAAAGGATGACCATAATTTCTTGAAATAATACTTGGCGATGAGTCTGTACATCTTCCTAGTTGCATTAGGTCATACCCTTATTCACCTAGTCCAAGCTTTGGTGATGACCCCATAAATTTTCTTTGATACTTGGGACTAGATCATGGAGAAATGTGTCAAAAATGTGAAATGGAAGAATGAAAGATGAAGAGATAAATTAAAACAAAATTATTGAAGGTATTATCAAATAAAAAAAAAGAGAAAATAAATTTTCAAGCTTGAGGTCTCGTAGTTATTCCCTTTTCTACCTAGTCCTAATCCCATTGGTAAGTCTATTATGAGCCATTCTATCTTTATCCCTATGCTAGGACACCTTGCTTCTTATTCTATTATATCCCATGACTTGAGAAGCACACCAAATAAAATAACATGTTTCCCTTGATAAATTAATTCCCTAATACACATATTCAATTGAATTCCTCCCATAATACCTCAAAATCTAAATAAAACTATTCTTACGACTTGAAATAAACTATGGTAATCCATTGTTCAATTTATTTATCTAGTTTACAATTTTAACTCACTATCATTGCATACCATTTAATTCCATATTTTCCACACAAGATAAGAATATAGGGAAAATTAGACCAAGGAAATTCTTTGAACTTGATTTTTTTTAGAGAATATTTATCATGTGGCACTCTTTTGATTATTTATGTTATTTTATGTTGTTTGGATTTTTCCCTTTTCTTTTATCCATTTTTCATAATTTTACAGTATTATCCTTTCTTGTCCCTCTTTCTATTTCTTCATTCCTTATTGTGTTCTTTTTTGTGCATTGAGATACATCCCACTTTCAAAAAATGGAGAATGATGAAACACTATTTAGTCACTATTATAAATTATTAATATCATGATTGAATCCAAACTAGATTATGAGATTTAGTTCATCCATTTTTATACTTATTTATTTTTATTTCCATTTTATTTGAGCTCTTATTTACCTTTAAAAATATTTCATGAGAATATTTTATATAATCCAATGAAAACTATTTTAAACCTTGTTATGCTTATAATTTGATGCTTCATTATTAGTATTTTTAAACTATTCCCATTTCACCCTTTTTAGAAATTCATTCACTATTTTTCTATATCCATTTCACCATAATTGTATCATCCTTGGAGAAATTTTAGTGTTTCATCCTTAAATGATTCCTTTGATCTAACCACTAGAAACTTCCTCTTGAGCTTCATCGTTACTTATCTAATAATTATAGTGGTTTCACATCATCCATATATCATCTTTAACCTCATCATTACTATTACTCTAATCCATCATACAATCAAACTAAAACCTCAAGCTTCATTATAAAATCAGCTCAATCCTTCTCACTAATTTCCCTATGGTCCCTTACCATTTATTTACATTATCTTTCAATCACTCTTCAAAACAAGTCCTACGATATTCCCCTAATAATTTTTTTTAATCATGGAATGAATTAAGGGAATAATATTTAGCTTCCCTTGTGATCCTCTTTTGTTAGCTTATATTTTCCCCATATTTTAATTTGTGTTTCTATCTAACTTGATCATGTTAAGTAGTTATCCTTTATCAATCTTTCATTATTATTTCACAACCAAAATTTCCATATATCTTTAGGGAGTGAATATCCATTGGTTCTTGTTGTCACATGAAATTGCACCTTGTTGAACATAGGCTCAACATTCCAATGACACATATTAAATGAAATCAAGGTGTGGGACCTTGAAAAATGAGGCTGTCTTTGGAGAAGGTTGACTTCCTTTTCTAACCTAAGTGAAAATGTGTTGGTCTAACCCATATCACTATCCTACTCTAACAACTCATAGAGGAAAATGGAGAAAAGGGATGCATAAAAAGAAAAGGGATGCATAAAAGGGAAAGGGGAGGTGATACACCTAGAATATAAATTATTTCTTCCTACTTGAAACAACATAATACATCAATGAAAATGACCAAATGACTTAAATAGTTCTCTATTCTATCAAATTCTAGGTAGTAAGATGGAGGTTAAGGTTTACACATGCTGCAAGGAAAGAAGAATTCACATAACAAATACAATCCTATTTAACACTACACATATATAAGGAAAGTAAAAAAATAACACTCAAACATGAAGGTAATGAAATTTTACACAAAATATGCTAAGAGAGAAGAGGTAAAATGATTGATTTTCATTAATATAGAGGCACTAAAACCAATTCATAGTTACAAAATGAAAATTTGCATAATTCTAACAAAGAAAATTTTAGGAAAAGCCCAAGGAAGAACCCTTGAATCGAGTGCACTAATTTCCTTTATAGTTTAGGCATAACTTAAATGATCAATCACCAAGCCCTAACTGAACTAGGGTTAACACAAGGAAGAAAATTTAATCATATCTCAATCATGAATAGATGAATCTTAAGAATTGAATAGAAAACATCCCCTTACAAATTTTAGCCAAGGGAAATTAAATTCCCCCAAATCACACATCAGAGGACGCCCACAGGTCACCAAAATTTAATTACACTACTCAACTATCTTGGGATAATGAAAAAAAAAATGACAGAGGGAGTATCTGAAATAATCCTCAATAGATCTTAGTGATATGTTCATGACATCACTCTATCATCTTGAGCTTGGGAATAGGATCTAATAGTTAGGGATGCCTCTACAATATTACTACTGGTTTCCTGCGAACCAAGAGGACTCAACTATCCATTGCTCAAGTTTGAATATAGGTCATAGATCTATCGAGATAGGACAAGATCGATGATCAAAACTATCTTGAACAATTTTGAATATGTTTGACAAGAATTTTCCATGCTTTGAAAATTCTCAACCAATAGGAACATTCTAAGTCAACTCACTTTATACATCATCTGAGTGGGCCCACTAAGAAGATCACCTTCAAAAAGGTGAGTGACATCATCCAAGAGACCATGTGGTGACCTTTCACATTTCTACAACTTGAAATGGGACTCACCTTGAAGAGCTTGCAAATTCATGAAATCCATTTCAAAAGCTACCATGTGTCACCTTTTCATAGTTCTACATTTAGAAATTGGGATATCTTTGAATAGCTTACAGACTTGTGAAAACATACCAAATACTGCCAGGTGTCAACCTTCTACAATTTCATGGCCCTATTTTATCTTTAGTGATATCACTCTTGCCAACATGTAGAAACAAGTGAAAAGAGGATAATTGTCACCTTTTTTATGGTTCCATGGCTTGATTTTTCTTTCTTAAAATATAACCCACAAATTTGTGGAAACTAACGAAAAGCTACCATATGGTGGGGTTGGGAACAAAAAATAGATTCAAACTTTTGGATAAAAATTCTAAAATCCAAAAAAGGTTTGAAACCCCAACAAGGAAAGATTCAAGTTCGAGAAATTGAAATAGATTCAGAATTTTGGAAAAAAGGTCCCAAAGTCAAATCAGGTACCAAAATTTTGATGAAGAAAGAAGGAAAGGGGTAGAGATTCTGATCAGACTTGGACTCTTGGAAAAAAATTCAAAAGTCCAATTGGGTCCCAAAATTTTGATTGGAACTAAGCAGAGAAGAAAGAAGGGAAAGATTGGAAGTGAAAATCCTAATTTGATTCAGAATTTTGGACTAAAAGTCCATATGTCTGAAAGAAACTTGAAGTCCCAATAGGAAAAGGAATTCAAAATAGAAAATAGTTATGAACATTTACACCAAAGGTGGAAATGTTTGATCAGATCTAAAAAATCCAATGAAACAAAGAAGAAAAGAGAAAGCAAGAAAGCGAGAGGAAAATGAACTTTCGGACTTGATTCAAAAGTCCATTCAGAACTTGAAGTTTTGAAAGGAAAAAATTAAAGAAAGGAAAGAGGAAAGAAGGAATTCAAGGATCCATAATGGATTTGGACCTTGGTCCAAAATTTCAATCGAGACCCAAAATTTTGAAAGGTTCAAAAGGGAGAAAGAAGAAAGGGAAATTGGGGATTGGGAATGGATTTGGACCTTGGTCCAAATGTTTGTTTAGGACTTGAATCCTTGAAAGGAATCAGAGAAGAAAAGGAAGATGATGCGGATAACCATCTTTTGGAAACTTTTGTAAAATGGTTTTTTGAGTGCAACTTGGCAAAGGGGTAATGCAAGTACTAGAGGCACTTGAGAATGTAACAATTAGGATATCTCAAATCGATTAAAATTGATGGGAATCATAAGGGGGAACAAAGTGACAATATTTTGGTGAATTCTATGGGACTATTTCATGCTAATCATGAAATATAGGAGCCTTATCAATCCATTGGGCACAAATTCAAAAGGGGAATGGCAAAAATTGGATTGCCTCAAAAAATAGAACATGTGTAGGTTTGCACTTAGAGGAAAGATCAAAACATCTAGGGCATACATTCCCTTAAGGAGAATGTAGGGTGTATAACAACACTTCGTAGAAAGCAATAACAACTAAACTAACATAGGGCTTTAATAAAATGAAAATTATAGAATTTTTCCTTTATCAAAGATAAACCTTCTATAGGATTTGATCTCCCTTAGAATATAGCTACATTCTTCATGTAGCTACAACCATTAAAAACATCTACCTATATGCAAAAAATTGCACAAACTACTTGCATGGTGTAGGATCACTTCACTGTAAACTTTTTCATTATAGGGAAACCATTTAATACAAGTAATAGATTCATCTAACAATGGTGAATTACAAAACATACAATATTAGGGGTGAAATTTTATGAAAAACTAGGTCAACATCTAGGAGAAAACTGCCTATCGAGGAACAAGAACTTTCCTCACATAAGGGTAAGACACCATCGTAACCGTTGACCTCCTCATGACATGAATTGAAACAATAAGAAAATTATTACAGCTCACATGGTGATCACAATATGCCAAGCTTATTTGTTGATCTACATTGAGAAGACCTTCCTCATGTACTTCAAATGATAAGATTTGAAACTCTGGCATACTATCAAATTGAGCAACGAGAGAATTAATCTCTTGAAATATGTGTTGTTGCTCAATGATAGATTTTTTAGTATATTGGTCCCATGTGAAGCATTCTAGCTCTGACACATTATCTCTAATGTAAAATTTCACATCTTTATCTTGAATGAAGACCTCATATTCAACATTGTCACATTTAAGGATAACAAAGAATCCACATACATTATAATTACATGTATTGACACACTTCTCATCAACACATACCTTGAGTTTGTGAGACACTTTAGGTGAAGAAATAATTTCTTTGGTTTGTCTCTCTATGTTCATTTCTTCTTCTTTTTGGTGATTGGCTACAACAACCTTAGGCTCTTGGTATGATTTGTCCACTGTGTTATCTGCTACCATAACACCACTTGTTATGATATCTTCCAAGGCACTGTAATCTTCTACAGACTGGGAACCTTCATCTGCTACACCAACAAATAAGAAAGCCTGTTGCTTGAAATTATTAGTGTCATCCTCACTCCAACTCATCAAATTGGAAAATTGTTGTTTTGAGGCTTCTATTAACGCTGAAATAGGTAAGCTCTCCTCTTTACTAACATTCCCCATTTGCTCAATATTTTAATTTTGTAACTGGTCATCTTGAAATGTTTCTTATAGTAGGTCAAAACACTCAATTTTAGAACATATGAAAGCTCACCAACAACAAGTTGCTACTTCTCAGCCCAAAATATCTCCCTCTTTTGTTCTTCTGACCAGTTTGACTACCAAATAATAGGTCTACCTTTATAAAGTGAAATAATATCAAGAAAAGTAAACCAATTAGAAAGCTCTTGAAAAGCTTATTGGGATTCTAGAGTGGGTTGTTAATGTGAACACTAGGTTGAGCCTATATAGGTACATGATCCTATAAGGGATGAAGACTCCTAAAACTTGGGATCTCCAGCATAAGATATTTGTATGATGATTTAGGAGGCTTAATGGAAGGTTCAAGAGGCTCTTTTTGGAAATTTGAACTTACAGAGCTCCTCATTTATATGTTGGTCTGGGGTTGTAAGAGGTGCCTACCTGAAAATAGGAACATATGGGGTTGAGTGATCGCTTCAAGCCTTTGTTCTTGAGCAAGCACAAGTATCAACTACTCCTCCTTAGAAATAATATGCCCTACAAGGTGGTCTTCATGCTACCTTATTTGGACCTCCAAATCTTGCTATTGAAAATGAGCTTGATGGAAAAGATCCTCTTGCTATCCTTGGCAGGCTTGGTAAACCAACTCCTCCTAATGAAAATTACTCTTGATATCATCTAGCCGCCTATGGAAGTCCAACAACATGCTTTTTATTTCACTCATGCATATATCATTAGAATTCTAGGGTTGATTAGGAGAGTAATAAAGATGGTTTTAAAAATAAGGAACCTCTTGGGGTTTCTTTGAACTATACCCCTACTCCCTATCAATCTCATTCATTTACCTTTCAAAGTCTAACCTTATATCTCTAATGCTTAGGGTATCAACACTTTGAGGTTGAATATGTGACTTGATATGTTGGTTTGGAACAAAAGATACCTCTTGGTGATGAAATTAAGAATATTATAGTTGCTAAGAAGATTGCGTAGGCATGGGTGGGTGGCAGGAATTTGAAAATGATTGGTAGCCCACCACAACATAGTTATATGAAGAAAAAGTGGTGGTAATTATAGCTTGATATTACTAGTAGGGAGGTACAAAGTTGGCATTTTCATGATATGAAGGTATGTACATGGGTTTTCCATAACATCTTGACATTTTTTAGCATAGGGAGATAAGGAATATTTTTAATGATTTTAAATAAGAGTAGAGGTATGCTCAAATAGAGATTTTTGGGTACATATCAGTAGAGTCACCCAAAATAAATTGTAGAGTCACCACATAATTTTAATGATGTTCAATGAATGCAACTACTAAGAATAACACCAATCCTCAACATAATGAATAAAGGCTTATTAAACCCATTTCATCGAGTGTGCCAAAAATTGTTGTCACAACTCGTGGGGAGAACCTACACTACTTGAACCAATAGATTTTACTATAGAGTCACCATGGTGTTGAATACATACTCTGAAAGGAAATATGCATATGATAACACATAAAATCCTTCAATGGGTGATGTAAATCTCACAAAACTTAATCCCATTGTGATGTAGGAACATCTAGATGCAGGGGCGATCCTGCACACCCAAAAAAAATATGTTTTCTTTAATTCTCCATTTTTGGTTGTGTGTTTGATTTTTGGTCTTACAGGCATGATTTCAGAGCAATTTTCACGCATTTCCAGCATATTAAAACTTAAATTATAATACCTATTAGATAGGTGGCACCAAAGGCTTGATTTTTATGTGTTTAGTGGCTCATAAATGGAATATTTCTTCACCAAATTGGAGGGGAAAGAAATCCCATGCTCAGGTTGGAGGAGGAAATTTTTGGCATCTTGTAACTCCTTGAATTTAATATTTACATCAATTGAAAAGTGAGAGGAATCTAGATGCTTGGAAGTGGAGGTAGTGGAATAAGATAGTGAAAGGCAATTTTAGCAAAAAAAAAAAATTTCTTGCTAGGAAAATGTAAGAGGGGATTAATGGAGAAATGGGATGCCTAGAAAAGAAGAGAGGATAATTATATTTGGTTATATTTTGAAGTATATTGGCAACACCTAGGCTTGAGGATGGAAAAAGGGAGGTAAAATGAAGAAAATGAGAGGAATAAAAAGGAAAAAGAACCAAAGAGCAGAGAGGATGCAATAATAGAGATCTGATATGTAATTATTGATGCATGTAGTTGTTTATGAAGTATTTGAATCTTATTTTAGTGGTTGGGTGAACAATATTTCTTGTAGTAGAGTTTGGTTGTGGCAAGTGTGCTTCTTGTAACTTGTTTGTACAAATATTACAAGTTTGAATATTAAAAAATCAGATTTATATTTCAAGATTGTAAAATCATGTTTGATGTTTATTTCTTTGGAATGAACTCTCTATACTTTGAATTTATAAGTTTCAAAAAAAAGTCCATGGCTGAGTGATTTGGGTATTGTTGCAACTGTTTAATGTTGCTTAAAGCTAGTTGTTAAATGTGGGAATTTATGGGTTTTCTAAGTTTTTGACTATGAAATTTGAGGGGGATTGATGGAGAAAAATTGATGATCTACTTACCTTCTTGTAGATGAATATGGGGGCTTCCATTATCCATGTTTTCAATAGAAAAGGCAATCATTAGATGGTTCAAAATAATTTTTGAAAGAAGTTCTATCATGAGTTTTTTAGTGCAATTTTAGAGTTCTGTGAATTATTTTGTGGGGCTGCAATATCCATCTCTTATTTTTTGAGTCTTGGGTTTTCGAATTGCATCAAATGGTATCACAACTAGTGTTCTTGAATGTGCAGAGAGAGCACCAAATGTGAGGTAGTTTGGCACCAAGATTTATGGGTGTAGTGTGTGAGTCTATTGTTGTTCTCTAACATAGGTTAAGACTAGGTACAAGGTACACAAAGAGAGGTGTGTCTTCCAGTTTTTTTTGTTGGGTATATAACATTTGTTGAATGTCAGTGATTTTGTTGTAGATAGTCAAGTGTGAAGATAAATTTGAGAAAGATAATAAAGATTGTTTTGAAGAATCCAGATGTGTGGATAGCTATGAAGGAATAGTTGAGAAATGAAATTTATAGGATGATAATATACATCCATTTGAGATTGGATAGAGCAGAGGCTATAAAAAATAGGTTTGTTACCAATGTGAGTTATTGTAATAAAGAATGTCATGCAAATGGAATAGTGAAGAAAGATGTATTGTTGGAGAAAAATTGATGAACTACTTACCTTCTTGTAGATTAATATGGTGGATTCCGTTATCCAAGTTTTTAGTAGAAAAGGTAGCCATTATATGGTTCAAAAATAATTTTTGAAATAAGGTATGTCATGAGTTTTTTAGTGTAATTTCGAAGTTCTATGAATTGCATTATGTGGTTGCAATATCCATCTCTTTTTTTTTGAGTCTTGGGTTTTCATATTGCATCAAATGGTATCAAAGATAGTGTTACTAAGTGTGCAAACAAAGCACCAATTGTGAGGAATTCTAGCACCAATATATATGGGTATAGTGTGTGTCTATTGTTACTCTCCAACATAGGTTAAGGCTAGGTAGAAGATGCATAGAGAGAGGTGTGTCTTCCAAAAAAATTGTTGTGTAGAGTACAACTGTTGAATGTTAGTGATTTTGTTGTAGAAATTCAAGTGTGAAGATGAATTTGAAAGAGAATGAAGATTATTTTGAAGAGACTAGTTGTATGGATAGCCATGAAGAAATACTTGAGAAATAAAATTAATGGGATGATAATATACATACATTTGATATTGGATGGAATAGAGGCTATGCAAAATAGATTTGTTACCAATGAGATTGTAATAAAGAATGCCATGTAAATGGAATGATGAAGGAGAGAAATATAGTTGAGGAAATAAATAACGAAGTTGTAGAGTTTGAGGAAAAGAAAGAGGAGAGTGAAACAATGGTTGAGAATCCTTTGGATGATAAGAAAGTATTGGATAATGCATCTGAGAGTGGAGTAGAGTTGGAGAATACAAAACCTATAGTTGTTGTTGATGAAGGAGAAGAGAAAATAGTTGAGGAAATTTCTAATTTTGTATGTATGTTGATTTGTTTGAAAGTGAAGTGAAACAAATGGAGGAATGAAAGTGGGACTCTTTGACAGTCCCATATTTGATGACGAAATTGATGAAGATGAAGAATATATCCTATTGAGAAAGGAGATAAGAATGATATAAAAGTTATTAAGTGGTGAAGTTACCAAGGAAATGAAAATGAAAAAAGATGAATCATATACCTTATTTTCTAACATTTCTTTGAATGTATATATAAAAGAAAATGTAGAAAAGTATCAAGCATATGACACTGAAGAGGAAGAGATCCTCATGCAAGTGGATAATGAAAAGAAAGAGGGAAAAGGGAAGGAATATTTCATAGTTGAAATATTTTGTTTTGAAGGCATAGAAGAGGAAGTTGTAGCAATTGGAAAATAATGGCTCGCATTGACAAGACTTGGACAAAAGTTGCAACAATAAATAAAGAGGAAGAAGATGATGCAAAAAGAAAGGTGAGAAATTTGTATAAGTTCAATTCATTTATTTTAATGAATTTGTTAAAGCTAATTCATACACAAGTGATTGAGGTGATGAGAT
Organism: Sequoiadendron giganteum; assembly: GCA_007115665.2. Taxonomy (NCBI): domain Eukaryota; kingdom Viridiplantae; phylum Streptophyta; class Pinopsida; order Cupressales; family Cupressaceae; genus Sequoiadendron; species Sequoiadendron giganteum. The sequence goes on from CM021105.1 coordinate 607,243,011, forward strand.
AGAGTGGGAGGATGGATTATATAGTCAAGAAAATTTCTTGAGAGGGAGAAAGAGAGGAAAGATGAAGGAATGAGAGATAGGAAGGTAAAAAGTAAGGTGAAAATAAGAAAGAGCAAGATGATAACGAGGAATGATGGATGAAGAATAAGTACATGATCTACAAATATTTATGAGTCTATCTCATGAAACATTACTTCTTACCTGACATGTTTGATGTAGAAGCATCTAGGTGCATGATCAATCCTACACACCAAAAAAAATTGTGCTTTCTTTAATTCTTCATTTTTTGTTGTGTTTGATTTTTGGTCTTGTAGGCATGATTTATGAGAAATTTTCACACATTTCCAACTTATTAAAAATTAAATTCTAATACCTATTGGATAGGTGGCACCAAAGGCTTGATTTTTATGTGTTTAGTGGCTTATAAATGGAAAATTTCTTCACCAAATGGGAGGGGAAAGAAATCCCATGCCTAGGCTGGAGGATGCCATTTTTGGAATCTTGTAACTCCTCCTTGAACCTAAAATTTACATAATTTAATGAGGGAGAGGAGTTCAGATGCTTGGAAGTGGAGGTAGTGCAATGAGATAGTAGAAAGCAATTTTAGTAAATAATTTGAATTTCTTTCTAGGAAAATGTAAGAGGGGAGTAATAGAGAAATGCGATGCTAGAAAAGTAGAGAGGATAATTGAATGTGGTTGGATTTTGAAGGATATTGGAAACACCCAGGCTTGAGGATGGAAAAAGGGAGGTAAAATGAAGAAAATGAGAGATGAATAAATAGGGAAATGAACTAGAGAGTAGAGAGGATGGAGTAATAGAGATTGGAGATGTAATTGTTGATGCATGTACCTATTTATGAAGCTTTTAAATTTGATTTTAGTGGTTGGGTGAACAATATTGCTTGTATTAGAGTTTGTTTGTGGCAAGTGTGCTTCTTGTAACTTGTTTTTTCAGATATTGCAAGTTTGAATATTGAAAAATTAGATTTATATTTCAAGATTTTAAAATCATGTGTGATGTTTATTTCTTTGTAATGCACTCTCTATAATTTAAATTTATAAGTTTAAAAACAAAAATTCCTTGGTCGAGTGATTTGGGTGTTGTTGCAACTATTTGATGTTTCTTGAAGCTAGTTGTTGAATGAGAATTTATGATTTTTCTATGCTTTTTACTATAAAATTTGAGGGGCATTGTTGGAGAAAAAATTATGATCTACTTATTTCCCTATAGATGAATATGGGGGCTTTCACTATCCAAATTTTTCAGTAGAAAAAAGTTATTAGATGGTTCAAAATAATTTTTGAAAGAAGGTCCATCATGAGTTTTTGAGTGCAATTTTAGAGTTCTATGAATTACTTTATGGGGTTGCAATATCCATCTCTTATTTTTTGAGTCTTGGGTTTTCACATTGCATCACACCAAGCGTGTCAAAACTATTGTCACATGAAATCACACCCTTCTAAACATAGGATTAGTATTCCAACGACACTAAGGAAATGACCTCAAGTTGTGGGACCTTGCAAAATGAGGCCAAGTCTCTAGAGAAGGTTGAGTTCCTTTTCTAACCTAAGTGTAGATGTGTTGGTCCAACCCAACACATGGAATCCTATCACTATCCTACTCTAACAACTCACAAAGGAAAATGGAGAGAAGGAATGCATAAAAGGAAAGGGGAGGTGATACGCAAAATATAAATTTCTTCTTCCTTATTGAAATAAAAAAATAAATTGATGAAAACGACCAAATGAATTACGTAGTTATCTATTCTATCAAATTTCAATGATAACATGGAGGCTAGGGTTTAAAAATGTTGCAAGGAAAGAAGAATTCATAGAATAATAACTACAATCCTATTTAACACTACAAATATATGAGTAAAGTAACAAAATAACACTCAAACATGAAGGTAATGAAAGTTTACACAACATATGGCAAGGGAGAAGAGGTAAAATGATTGATTTTCATTAATACAAAGGCCTAAAATCTAGTTTACAGTTACAAAATAAAAAAATTCATAAGTTTTCCAAAGAAACTTATGGGAAAAGCCTTAGGAAGAACCCTTGAATTGAGTACAATACTTTTCTTTAGAGTTTAGGCACAACTTAGACGATCAAGCACCAAACCCTAACTCAATTAAGGTTAACACAAGGAAGAAAATACGATTAGATCTCAATCATGAATAGATCAATCCTGTGTAATAAATAAAAAATATCCTCTTATAGATTATGGATAGGGGAAAGGAATTTCTCCCAAGTCAAACATCATATGACACCCACAGGTCACCAAAATTTAATTCTACTACTCAAATATCTTGGGAAAATGGAAAACAATAGTGACGATGGTGGGAGTAGCCAAAATTATCCACAATGGAGCTTAGTGATGTGTTCATGACATCACTATGTCACCTTGAGATTGATAATTAAATCTGGTAGTTGGGGATACCTCTGCAACATTATTGTTGGTTTCCCACAAACCAAGAGCATTCAACTATCCATTGCTCAAGTTTGAATATGGGTCATAGATCTATCAAGATAGGAAATGATCAATAATTATAACTACCTTGACCAAGTTTGGATATTTTTGACAATAATTCACCATGCTTTAAAAATTCTTGACCAATAGGAACATTCCAAGTCAACTTTCTTTACTTATCATTAGAGTGGGATCTCTAAGAAGAGCACCTGCAAAATTTTGAGTGATGTAATCCAAGAGACCATGAGCTGACCTTCCACATTTTCATAGCCTTAAATGAGACCTACCTTGAAGAGCTTGCAAAATCACAAAATCCATTTTAAAAGATACCATGTGTCACCTTTCCACATTTTGACATTTAGAAATTGGGATCTCTTTGAATAGCTTGCGAACTCGCATAAACATACCAAATTCTACTAGGTGTCAACCTTCCATGATTTTATGGACCTATTTTGTCTTTAGTGATATTGCTCCTACAAACATGCAAAAACCAGTGAAAAGAGGATAGATGTCACCCTTTCCGCAGTCCTAGGACTCAATTTTTCTTTAATAAAATATAGCTTGCAAACCTATGGAAACTAACCAAAAGCTACCATATGGAAGATTCAAAAACAAAAATCAGATTCAAACTTTTAGACAAAAAGTCCAAAAATCCAAAATATGCTTGAAACCCTGACAAGGAAAGAGTTGGGTTCAAGAAACTGAAATAGATTCAAAATTTTGGAGAAAAGGTCCCAAAGTCCAATTGGGTCTTGAAAGTCTGATGAAGAAAGAAGGAAAGGGGTCAAAGATTTCGATTGGACTTGGAATCTTGGAAAAAAGTCCAAAAGTCCAATCAGGTCCTAAAAGTCTAATGAGAACTAAGCAAATAAGAAAGAAGGGAAATATTAGGAGTATAAATCTCGATTGGATTCATAATTTTAGACAAAAATCCAAATATTCAAAAGATATTTAAAGTCTCGATGGGAAAAGGAATTGGGAATGGAAAATGGATATAAACATTTGGACCAAAGTTGCAAATGTTTGATTGGGTCCCAAAATTTTGACATAATAAAGAAGAAAAGGGAAAGTGGGAACTCAAGAGGAAAATAGACTTTTGGACTTGATCCAAAAGTCCATTCAGAACTTGAAGTTTTGAAAGGAAAAGATCAAAGAAAGGAAAGATGAAAGAAAGAAGTTGGAGGTTTTGAATGGATTTGGATCTTGGTTTGAAAGTCTGACTAGGACTTGAAGTTCTGAAAGGCTTGAAAGGGAGAAAGAAGAAAGGGAAATCAGGGATTGGCAATAAATTTGGACCTTGGTCCAAATGTCTATTAAGGACTTGAATCCCCAAAAGGAATCTAATAAGAAAAGGAAGATGAAGGGGATAACCATCTTTTGGACACTTTTGTAAAATGGGTTTTTGAGTGCAACTTGGAAAAGGGGTCATGCAACCACTAGAGGAAATTGAGCATGCTAACCATTAGGATATCTTATATCAATTATAATTGATGGGAATCATACGATGGGAACAAAGTGATAATAGTTCTTGTTAGTTTTATGATTAGATTTAACAAAAAGAAAATTACCAGAAAAAATTCAACACTACATAGAACAATGAACACAATAGATACCCTGGGAAAACCCTCCTACTCAAGGGAGAAAAACCCAACAAATAATCTCTTATATATATCAGATAAAAGTACAAAATTATGCATACAGAGTCTGGCCTTACACAATGCTGAATAAATAGAATGAATGGTAACACCTCTCCTTGATGTGAATTGCAAATGAATACACTTCTTCAGTAATTTGGTCTGCTGCTTGAAGAAATGGCGAACTACTCAAAGTGTGAACTTGAGTGAATTGAATTTTGATTAAATTCATGAAAAAATGGGAGGACTCTATCCTCCTTATATATCAATCGAAGTGACTGCTCACTTAGGTTGGCTACTTGAAAGAATAAATATCATTCAAAATATGTAGGTTGACCTGCCTTTAATTATTGGAAAATATCTCTCGAAGCTATAAAACACTAACACTCTCTCTTAGCTAGGGAGGTATTTTCTAGATATCCTCGTCATGGAGTCTCTCAACATGATGCCCATGGCTACACCCATTTTTGGAAAATCACATCTCAGTCTCAAAGATGTCTAAGAGTTCATCATGGAGTCTCTCAACATGATGTCCACAATGGCTACACCCTTTTTTGGAAAGCACATCTCAGGTTCATCATAGAGTCTCTCAATGTGATGTTGTCATGGAGTCTCTCAACATGACATCCACCATGGCTACTCCCATGTGTGGAAAGAAACACAAGTACAAGTTCCCATCATGGAGTCTCTCAACATGACATCCACCATGGCTATTCCCATGTGTGAAAAAAAAACAAGTACAAGTTCATCACGGAGTCTCTCAACATGATGTCATCATGGAGTCTCTCAACATGACGTCTCATCTCAGTCTTAGAGATGAATAAGGGCTCACACCTCATATTTCTCTGTCTCAAAGAAATATACGCTACAAGGGCTTTCGCCTCATATTTCTCTGTCTTAGAGAAATATACACTACAAGGGCTTTCACCTCATATTTCTCCATCTCAGAGAAATATACATTACAAGGGCTTTCACCTCATATTTCTTCGTTTTAGAGAAATATACACTAAAAGGGCTTTCACCTCATATTTCTCCATCTCAGAGAAATATACATTACAACAAATCTTCATGATGATGTGACTCCCTCTAAAGCTCCAAGTACTTGCATCAACCTCCTAACCTTTTCATCCAAGATTTCCTGAAATTCTTGCCTTTGTTGGTTTTTCATACTCCCTCTGAATGTCATTTCCTCCTCTTTGAAGAAACTGACTGCAATGACAATCTGTATAGGTTCTCCATGGTTTAGTGTCTTCTTTGATGATGTAAACTCTCCATCCAAGGCTATCCCAACCTTGTTTCCTCGAGAGATGTCTACAGTGAAGCTATGTGCCACCAACTCAGTCTCATGGTTGCAAGCTATGAATTCCTCATAGGATACCACAAGCTCTTCCTCCCTTGAATTCCTTATGCAATCTCTCTCCATCCTGTAAACTATCTTCTCACATTATTCAGAACACCTCCAAGATTTAACTCAACCCCTTAATTGATATGATGCATCATTCTTCAGATAACACGTCCCTTTCAAGGATAGCGCTGACTGTCTAAGGTCACACCTTTTCTCCACAAGTTGGTTCCCTCTTTGAAACTATAACTTCCAAGCTTTAGTAAGGATCAATGCTTATGACTCAAGCAACAAAGAGAATAATAATAGACTTCCTTCTCCAAGTTTATGCTATGACTCCCATAAAATTTATAATATTGCTGTAACTTAATACCCTTGCACCTTGTCTCTTTCTGACAACTCAAAAATAGTATTAAAGTAGCAGCCCAAAATCAATATTAATCTTTATTGTCTTATTTTCCAAGCAGCCACACTTCTCTCGAAACATTAAAGCTTCCCAAATTTAATGCTATTCTCTAGAAATATTTTTAATTGACCCGTCCACTTCTTGAATTCATAACACATGCACCTGACAGTTGGTGAATTTCGATTCCAAGAAAATTCCAATGTAGCGGACACCTTTCCTTATTGTAGGCTCTTAACTCATATTTCCCATGAAACTCTTAGTCTCCTTCACAAGAATATATTTTCAAGATAGCATTACTATTTATTTATCTCTCAACTGTCTGTAGTGGTTGTCACCAAGTCAGCTTTAGGTTCCCTTCATTGACCCACAAGGAACATTAAATAGAATTCACAAGTTTTGTAAGTATTAGTTTCTTAGAAATAAGTCAATATGAATTTTGGAGCGGCTCAAAATTATTGATACTTTTTGTCCTCCAATCGATATTCAAAAACAATCAAGCCTCCAACACACTTGACATTCAATTCCCATATTATGGTGCTTATATAATGATATTTGATATTCAAGGACTGAACTATGGATGGATACAAAAAACTCCCTCGAGCTTAAATAATTTGAATTGGTCCTAATTCCCAATTCTTGGAATTAAAGCATCTTCCCATGTAAAATGACAAATGATGACCTTCACACACCTTCAGATAATTCAAAGCGGCTTGTTATGTTTCTTTGGCAATATTATTATCAGCTCCAGGAGGCTTTGATTTCCTCCTTTATTGGCACCTTCATGATGAAATATTAAACATACAAATTATGAAATTTTAAATAATGTTGGTCACTTCACATTAATCCTAATGGTGCTCGCTTTCTCAAATGGCACTAGGTCTGAATCGAGAAACCATCCATAGCATTGCCCAAACTATATCTCTTTTAGACTGCTTAACAATTCCGACCATATATATTCTTAGACCCACTTTGATACCTTGTTAGTTTTAGGATCAGATTTAAAATAAAGAAAATTACCAGAAAAAAATCAACACCACATAGAACAATGAACACAATAGATACCTTGGGAAAACCCTCCTACTCGAGGGAGAAAAACCTAGCAAATAATCTCTTATATATATCAGATAAAAGTGCATAACTCTGCATACAAAGTCTGGCCTTACATAAGGCTGAATAAATACAATGAATGGTAACACCTCTCCTTGATGAAAATCACAAATGAATACACTTCTTCAGTAATTTGGCTAGCTGCTAAAAGATGAAGATCTACTGCTTGAAGAAATGGCGAACTGCTGAAAGTGTGAACTTGAGTGAATTGAATTTTGATTAAGTTCATGATCAAATGGGAGTACTCTATCCTCCTTATATATCAATCCAAGTGACCTCTCACTTATGTCAGCTACTTGAAAGAATAAATATCATTTAAAATATGTAGGTCAACCTTCCTTTAATTGTGGGAAAATAACTCCCAAAGCTATAAAACACTAACAGTTCTTTCTATAAAAAATAGTGGGCTAAATTTTTCAAACAATCTATGTCATCTATCCAATTCATACATGTACATGAATACATATATACACATACATACATACATACATACATATGCTTTTTTGTATGTATGTAAATATATGTATATACACATATACATAAATATGTATACACAAATTTAAGTATGTATGATTATATACATACATATGTATGTATATAATATAAATATATAAATACATATATAAATATACATACATACATTTTAGGGTTAAAAATAGTTTAGTGTTTCAAAAAACTATTTAGGGTTTCCATTCGACATTTTAGGCTTTCAAAATAGTTGTTTAGGGAAATACAATTTGAAATTTTAGGGTTCAAAAATAGGCATTACATATATGTATGAATGTATAAATACATACACAAATTCATACGTAAATAAACACATACATACATTTATGTTTATGTTTATGGACATGTGTTTGTAATTTTATATTTATGCTTATGGATATTTATATAGAGTATAAAAGTACATGTATAGATACACATATACATACATACATACATACATACATACACACATACATACATACATACATACATACATACATACATACATACATACATACATACATACATACATAGATACACAAATACTTACATACGTATTTACACACACACATATATCTATATATATGTATACATATACACACATTTATATTTATGTTTATGGACATGTGTTTGTAATTTTATATTTATGCTTATGGATATTTATATAGAGTATAAAAGTACATGTATAGATACACATATACATACGTACACATATACATACATACATATATACATAGATACACAGATACTTACATACATATTTACACACACACATATATCTACATATATGTATACATATATCTACATATATGTATACATATATCTACATATATGTATGCATATATGTACATACATATATATTTATATACATACATATATACATATACATATACATATACATATATGTATGCATATATTTTTTAAAGGTTTTAAAATAGTTATTTAGGGTTACAAATTGGCATTTTAGGGTTTGAAAATAGACATTACATATATGTATTACATACATACATGTGCATACATTTATATTTATGTTTATGGACATGTACGTGATGGAAATTTATATTTGACATGTGTATGGACATTTGAATATTTATGTTTATGGATATTTATGGATATACATATAGACATTTATATAGTATTTATATACATACATACATTTATGTAATATCTCATTTTGAACCTTGAAATGTAAAATTGAAACCCTAAATAACTATTTTGAATATGTATCACAAATATGGATTCACTTTTTGGACATAAAAATAGGGAGATCACTAGATTATGATTGATTTTAGAAAACCCACAAACTACAAGGCCTTACAAATCAAATTGTGAGAAGATATTGGACAGTTTACTTCACATTAGATATTTATTAGGGAGTTTTAATGCTTATTATAGTGAGAGTTTAGCAACTATTTCTTCCCAAATATGGAAAATAGTTTCTAGTGGTGTTTCATTGAACATAGTCCAACATGTACAAAAAACAAATTATGAAAAGGGTTTATTTTCCTTAGTATGACTTAAAAAATAGTGCTAGGAAATATCAAGTGACTAGATGTGTATGTCCTCAGATGACACCATTTGACCCATGGTTATATTAAGCATGACCAAATTTTATTATATTTTTCATAATAGTTGTATGCTGAGGTTCATTTATGCCTCAACATCAACTATTTAGATTTATCTCCACATTTGGGCGAGGGGTATAGTAGGGTATAAGACAAGGATCTATATCATCATGCTCATTGGAAAAAAATTGCTTTTAGAAGCTTGGTTGGTGAGAGGGTGTTTATGATCTCTTTGTTCCTCAGTGATATTGGTGACCATGTGGTTATTGCTTCCCAAATAGAAGTAATTACAAGTATTTATGAGATTGTTGTACAAACTTAGATAATATCTATAGATCACTTGGGAAAGTACTTGATGAGGCATCTATGTAGGTAATGTTCTCACCTAGATCCCTATCATATTGTAGATATCCCATATCTTGAGGATCTAGATGACATTATAGTTTATGGTTAGATTCAAAAGGTTAATATGTTTTTTGTTTGACTTAATGAGGGAGTAATACGTGATATTATCATAATTTGGGATCCCTTTGTTGGATGTTATTTTAAATATGGGTTGCATCCTTGTAGATTCAAATATTTCAATAATTGAATCACAACATTTTGATGTAGATCTTGGAGTTAGATCCTCTACTGGGCCACAAGAGTCACATAGTAGAGTAACACAAGTTGTATCTATTAGCCATTTTCCCACTCCATAAGCACTTGATTCACTTGACCATTTTGTGAAGGGTATGGGTTTTGTAGCTCAATTGATTTCTTTAAGATCTATGTCATCACACATTCACAATCCATTATGTTGGAAGTTTGTGTTGTCATTGATATCAATAGATATTTTGCTGTTGCATTGATATCAATAGGTTTATGGGGAGATTATTGGAATTCTATGGAGATTCTTGGTTGCATTATGTTGTCATTAGTAGTATCACTGATGTCAACCTCTATCGCTACTTTGATGAGCATGTATTGGTGATTGGTGATGTTTAACCTCTTATGTGGTTGAGATGTTGTAGAAAGTGTTCCAGATGACGAGTTTAAGTTTGTGGTGCTCAGTTTCCAAGTGCTTTTGAGAAAGTTTGAATAAAAGAGGAAATCGTGTGGTGAAGAGTGTTCATTGTGATAAAGTGGTGTTTAGTGTTTTTCTCCATAGTTCTTCATGGTTCAAGATCTATTTGTGTAGTTTGGATATGTTGATAAGAGGTGTTATATCTAGAGTTTTAGGTTTTGGATCATTGTGTAGAGAATGTTGTGTTCACCAGTGTGTGAATTGTGAAATCGGTTTTATCTAGGAGAAATGGTTTTTCTCTATATTTCTCCACAGTTTTGTTTCTGGTCTTGCAAATTTGAGGGCGCACTTATATTTCTCATATCTATCTTTAATCTAAGTTGTTTATGTTCTGATGCTCTACAAGGGTGGATTCAGATGTTGCTGAGTGTGGAAAGTTAGTTGGTTGTGTAGAATGAATATGTTCTTTTGGTGTATGATGTTGTGAAGGATTTGTTGGATTTCAAGGTGTTGATGAAATATTATAGATTGTGTTTAAGTGTTGTGTGTGGTCTGTGAGTCATCTTTGTTAGAGTAATAATTTTATTACGCTTAATTAATTACATCATACTGGTTAATTAATTAAGTCACTTATTCCTCTAGTTGCTTAAGCTAAACTTAGGCACATTAATAATTGATTAATTATTAAGTGTGCACACTAGGGTTTCATTTAGGGTTTCCCTTTTAGGGTTTCTTGAGGATTGATCTCTTTGTAATAAAGATTCTGATAATGCATTTTACACTTTGAGGTTTGCAGAACATCTTCTTGGTTTTGCATGTCTTTTGCATGTGACAGGTATCCATTTGCATGCAGGTGATCTTGGATTCTAACATGGTATCAGAGCTCCAGACCTACCGCTGCCTGTTCGTGATCTGAAGATATGGCAGTGAGTTTCATGCAAGGGTTTCCACAGGCATCATTTTTTGTCTTATTGGTGATTTTTAGTGTTGAGTTCAAGGTTGTGTTGTCGGATCCACGTTCCAGTTCCAGATCTTCATTGTGAGGGTTCCAAGTGTTGGTGCTGCAGTTTCAATTTTTGCGATGTCTTTTTATGAGCTTTGACATTTACGAACCCTAGTTTTCTCTAAAGAAGCAGTTTTTTTCTTTTTTGATAACTTGGGCATACGGTATCGAAATTGGGCAAACGAGATATCGAAAACTGGTTCTGAGCAGTGATTTTTAGTATTTTCATTTATTGCTGGTTGAAGTCAGATGTACTTTTTATGCTTCCGAGCTCATAACTTTTTGCCACGATCTTTTTTGCTATCTTTGCGGCGTTGGAATGGTATTGAGGAGCTCTATGTTGCTGTCCATGCACTTTTTTCTGTATCTGTCCCAGGTTTTTCATTATCCAGATTTGGCCCGATGGGTGTTTTGGAGATTACTTGGTTTTTTGACAGTTGGGAGAGTGCTTCTTGCATCTTTGCACTTCATTTTCAGTGATACATCATTTAATAATCGACTGCTGCTTCATAGATTCCAGAGTTGTTCCCGTTTGGAGTTTTCGAGTGTTCCGTGGCATCGAGTCTGCTGTTGCATGATTATGATTCCGATATGGTTTCTTGTAGACAAAAGTATCTTTCCTTGCTTGCCAGATTGCGGTTCCAGTGTTACTCTACAGTGTTCTTCCAGTGCTTCTTTGCAGCATGTCATATCATTGTAGGGGGTTTTGTCCCACTGGTTTTCCTCCTCTACCTCTTTCTTGCATTTGTAAATGGGTACTGATCAGGCCTAGTTGCCGGGACCCATCTTTTCTTGCATGCATCTTATTCTAGTGTTTTAGCTTCTTCCTAAGTTCATCTTAAGGGGGGGTGTTAGAGTAATAATTTATTACGCTTAATTAATTACATCATACTGGTTAATTATTAAGTCACTTATTCCTCTAGTTGCTTAAGCTAAACTTAGGCGCATTAATAATTATTTATTAATTATTAAGTGTGCACACTAGGGTTTCATTTAGGGTTTCCCTTTTAGGGTTTCTTGATCTCCTTCATAAGGATTGATCTCTTTGTAATAACTGAGATTCTGATAATGCATTTTACACTTTGAGGTTTGCAGAACATCTTGTTGGTTTTGCATGTCTTTTGCATGTGACAGGTATCCATTTGCATGCAGGTGATCTTGGTTTCTAACAATCTTTGGATGAAAGGAAGCATGTACTTAATTGTTTAATGGTGTTAACATAGGTTTGATAAACCTTGGGTGTTTAAACTAATTACATATATGTTTTGGTGTTTTTGGAAGCATGGCATGGTGTGTTTATGTGTATTTGGGTTTGAGTTAAGGTGTGTTGTGGTCCACCTTCATTCCTTTCCATCGTGGGAATGTTTTGGTGTTGAAGTAATTTGAATTTGTACGTTTGATGTGCGTAGTTGACCTTGTGAATTGTTTTCAAGGTTGAAGATGATATATATGTGTTATGATTTGGTGTGTGAAGTGTGTAATGCAAAGTGTTGAGATGTGAAGTGCAAAAAGTGTGAAATGCAATGTGAGATTTAATGCCTAAGACTATTTCAAGTAGTGAGAAGGTGTCTACATTCTACAACGAGAGTGTGAGTGTTATGGTGAAGTAGTGGTGGATCTTTTTTTTGCTCTGAGATGTATTTACCATTGTAAAAATCTTCCATATTCTTATTTCTAATTTTGTAGTGAGTCATTGGTAGTGATCCCTTCTTTTCTTTTGGGCAGTGAGCCCTCTAGTAGTGAGCCTATTGTATTTAGTGTTGTAATTAATTTTTATTGTGATCTAATCCTCATCATGGTTTTTCCCTTATTCAATTTTCCACATAAATATCATGTCATCATGTGTTTGAATTATTGTTTCTCATGTTTGCATTCTGTTAGTTCATGATAATGGTTTAATGGTTATTAATCATTTAAGGACTAATGCAAATCTAAATGTTAATGAGGGTTTTGATGTTTTAATGTACAAATAATTCACCCCCTCTTAGTTGTCTTGTGCATTCAACAATTGGTATAAGAGAAAGGTTCCTTAGAAGAAAGATTAACTGGTTGAGGTAGATCTGGGATGACACACAATAAGGAGGCTCCTCTATTTGATGGATCAAATTATGTATTATTGAAGACCAGGGTGTAAGGTTTCCTTGTTTCACTAGGGTTTGGAGTTTGGAAGTTTGTTGAATCTAGATATACTATGCCTGCAAATGGTTTGAGGACTGATGATGATATCAATGCCTATGAGAATAATGGGAAAAGAGGTATGCTTTTTTGAGTGGTCTTTCTAATACTAAACTTGTGAAATTTATGAATCTCAAATATGCTAATAAGATATAGAAGAAGTTGGAAAGTGTCTATGAAGGAGATGTAAAGGTCAAGACAACTAAGATGCAAAACCTAAAGATCAATTTTGAAACCCCACGGATGTTAGAGGATCAAGATACTAAAAGCTACATGAAGAAAATAGACAAATTTTTCATTTCCATTTGAGGCCTTGGTAGAAAATTTGAAGAATATGAGGTGGTAAAGAAGGTACTAAGAACTCTGCCTAAGTCCTATAGTCATAAAGTCTACTATTAAAGAATTTCAAAATTTAGATCAATACTCTAGAGATTAGTTGCTTGATATTTTAACTGATTTTGAATTGAGAAAGTTTGGTCCAAATGATTCAAGAAAAGAGACTAATTTTAAAGTTGTAAAATCAGAGAAGAATGAGGAATTTTATCTAGATGAATTTGATGATTTGGAAGCAAACTTTGTGAGGAAATTGAAAAAGGGCACTGGAAAATATAGAGGTAAGTTACCTTTCAAATTCTTTAACTATGGAAAGATTGGTCATTATGCTTCAAGATATCATGTCAAAGCTTCAAGAGATAGACCTAAGGAGAATAAAGGTAAATCAATTAAGAGAAGTTATTATGTTAAATAAGATGCTAGTATATCTGATGATGAATCTGATTTCCCTGATGATGAAGATGATGAATGCTTGTTCATGGTTCTAAATGATGAAACTGATTTTGCTAACCCTGAAAGATGTATGAGGGAAAGTGCTCTAGAAGCAAGTCATATCATTGAACGAGAAATGGTGGCTGATTTTCATGCTAGAGAAGAAAATTATAACCGAATCATTGATAGTGGATGCTCAAATCACATGACAGGTGATAAGAGTAAGTTTGTTAAGCTTGAGAATTTAGAAGGTGGTTTAGTTAAGTTTGGTGGTGATACATCTACTAAGATATGGGGAAAAGGTTCAATCAATTTTGATGGAAAGCATAATACAAATGATTTCTTTATGTTAAGGGTTTGTGGCACAAAATTTTGAGTGTAGGAAAAACGTGTAGCAAATGATATGATCTTATTTTTCAGGACAATGGACCTTGTGAGATTAGAAAAGGCTCTTGAACTATGGTTGCAACAAGAAGGATAGATGGAAATTTTTATCAACTTAAGGGTGAAAATGGTCAATGCTTTATGACTCAAATTAATGAAAGTTGGTCATGGCATAAAAGAATGTGTCACATCAATTTTGATGGCATAGTGAGGATCATTTCAAATCAAGTTGTGAGAAATATTTCAAAGATTACAAAGCCTATTAATATTGTCTGCAATGAATGTTAGATTATGAAGCAAGCCAAAAAGAGTTTCAAAGTCAAGGAATAATCTACTACCAGTCCTTTGGAGTTGGTGCGTATAGATATTTGTGGACCTACAAGAATTACAAGTTTTCAAGGTGACAGGTATTTAATGCTATTAATTGAAGTGTATTCTAGAATGAATTGGGTTACTTTTCTCAAAGAAAAATCAGAAGCTTTAGATGAGTTTAAGGCATTTAAAGCTCTGATTGAGAATGAAATGGATATGAAGATCAAATTTTCAAGATATGACAAAGATGGGGAGTTCAAATCCAATGAGATTAACACTTTTTGTGAAGATCATGGAATAAAGAGGCATTTGTGAGCTCCTAGGACTCCTCAACAAAATGAAGGTGGAAAGGAAGAATGAGACTGTTCAAGAAGAAACAAGGAAAACAATGAAGGAAGAAAATCTACCAGATGTCTATTGGAGAGAAGAAATTCATATTGTAGTCTACATACTTAACAAATCACAAGCAAGGACAAATAGTTTAAAGACTCCCTATGATTTATGGTATGGAAGAACCCCTATTGTGAAATATTTTAGAGTGTTTAGAAGAAAATTATATATAAAAAGAGATGAAGAAAACATAGGAAAGTTTGATGCAAGATCTGATGAAAGAATCTTCCTTGGATATTCTACAAGAAGTAAGGCTTATCAGTGCTATAACAAGAGGTTGAAAAAGATTGTTGAAAGTGCAAGTGTCAAAGTGGATGAAGACTTACATAAAATTTTAGTAATGGTAGAAAAATATGAATAAGATGATTCCTCTTGTAGAGAATAAGAGAAAGATGAAGGTAAGGAAAAATAAGTGTAGGTTGAAGAGGAAGAAGCTCCAAAAAATATCCATAAGATCCCTACGTATGTGCAGAAGAATAATTCAGAAGATCAGATCATTGGTGATAAAAATAGAGGTGAATTGACAAGAACAAATACTATTATGATAGAAGAACAAGTAAACCTATATTTAATTTCTAAAATTACTCCTAAAATAGTGATTGAAACATGCAAAGATGAATATTAGATCAAAGCTATGGATGAAGAATTGATGCAGATTGAGAAGAATCAAACCTGGGAATTTGTCCTAAGACTAGCAAACAAGAATAAAATTGGAACTAAGTGGGTTTTGTAGAAAAAGATAAATGAGAGTGGAGAAGTGATAAGAAGCAAGACAAGACTTGTGTGTAAAATCTACTCACAAGTGGAAGGAATAGATTTTGAGGAGACATTTTCTCTAGTGGCAAGAACGGAAGCTATTAAGATGTTTTTTGATTTTGTAGCACATAAGGATTTCAAAATATTTTAGATGGATGTGAAGTCTACATTCTTGAATGGTGAGTTGGAAGAATAAGTTTATATTGAACAACCAAAAGGCTTTTAGCTATGAGATAATCTTGATATGGTCTAAAAATTGAAGAAGACATTATATGGACTCAAGCGAGCTTCTAGAACTTGGTATGCAAGTTTGGATAAGTAATTGTTGCATCAAAAATTCAATAAAGGTACCACATATAGTAATCTTTATTTCAAAGTTGAAAAAGATCAAATATTGATTGTGGTTGTGTATGTTGATCACATAATATTTGGAGGTAATGAAGCAATGTGCAAGAGATTTTCAGAAGAGATGCATAAAGAGTTTGAGATGTCTATGTTTGGGGAGATGAATTTCTTTGTTGGAATTCAAATCAATCAGACAAAGAAAGGGATATTCATTTCACAATCTAAGTATGTCAAGGAAATGTTGAAGAAGTTTGGGATGAAAGAATATAAAATGATATGTACCCCTATGATTACCAGTTGCAAATTAAGTAAAAATGAAGAATCTCCTAAGGTTGATCATAATAAGTACAAATCAATGATTAGAGGACTGCTATATCTAACTGCTACTAGACCGGATATCATGAATGCAGGTTTTCTTATGGGTAGATTTCAAGAAGATCCCAAAGAGTCACATGTGGAAACAGTGAAGAAAATATCTAAATACTTGAAGGGCACTCCAGAACATAGCTTGTGGTATCCAAAATATATTGATTTTTCTTTGAGTGCTTACACAGATACAAATTGGGTAGGTTATATGGATGATAGAAAGAGTACAAGTGGTGGTGATTTCTTTCTTGGAAGTAGGTTGGTGTCTTGGCTAAGCAAGAAGAAACATTTAGTGTCATTATTTATTACAGAGGAAAAATAAATTGCTACAACATCATGCTACACACATGTGTTATGGATGAAGTTAACTTTGAAGGATATCAAAGTCATATTTGATGAACTTATTTCTATCTTATGTGATAATACAAGTTCCATTAATATTTCAAAGAATCTAGAGTAATGCATTCAAGGAAAAAGTATATTTCAATCCAGTATCACTTTTTGAGAGAGAAGGTTGCAGAGGTGAAGTTGGAGTATGTTCCTACTAAGGATCAAGTTGTAGATATCTTCATGAAGAATCTTCCTAAGGATAATTTTGAGTATCTCCAAGAGAATCTGGGGGTTATTTCCATTCCTTTAAATTAGATGCATAAGGATATGCATCAATCCAGTGGATCTCAAGATTCATTCCTTTTTCTAGACTAATGTTGGTGGCTACCTCTCAAGGGGAGTAGGTAGTATCATTGTTGGTTGTTGTAGTTAGGGGGAGTAAGTGTTGTCATCATGCATGATATATAGGTTTTTTCCTTTGTAAGCTGTGTCAAAGGATATGTGTAGTTGTTGCTACTTGGTGAAGTATGTTGTGTAGTGTGCAGAGAAGGTGTGAAGAAAACACAATGCAATAAAAGAAATGGTAGTTGTAGAGCAGTTGTTGTCCCTTATAGGGAGAGAAAATATGTATGTTCGATGTCAAAGGGAGAGAGGTAGAAGTGAGCTGCCCTTTTCCATTGGTGTCAAAGGGGGAGAGAGAGTTAATTGAAAAAACTTATGCAGGAGGAGAGAAGTCATGAGAAAGAGAAAGTGCTTAAAAGAGTTGATGCTTGTGTAAGGGGGAGTAGTGTATACTATGGTGCAATATATGAGTTGTTTTTTTTGTTGATGGTTTTTCCATGTGTTTACATCAATGAAAAAGGGGGAGATTTTCAGAAGTTTGTGTTTTCATTTATGTCAATAGATCTTTTGTTGTTGCATTGATGTCAATAGGTTTATGGGGAGATTATTGGAAGTCTATGGAGATTATTGGTTGCATTATGTTGTCATTAATAGTATCACTGGTTCCAATAGTGTTGCTTTGATGAGCATGCATTAGTGATTGGTAATTTTCAACCTCTTGTGTGGTTGAGATGCTATAAAAAGTATTACAGATGATGAGTTTGAGTTTTTGGTGCTTGGTTTCCAAGTGATTTTGATAAAATTTGAATAAAAGAGGAAACAGTGTGGTGAAGAGTGTTCAATGTTTTTCTTTGTAGTTCTTCATGGTTGAAGATCTAGCTATGTGGTTCAAATATGTTGAGTAGAGGTGTTTAGAGGTGTTATATTTAGAGTTTCAAGTTCTGAATCATTGTGCAAAGAATGTTTTGTTCACCAATGTGTGAACTGTGAAAGCAGGGTTGCCTAGAATAATTTTTTTTGCTCCATATTTCTCCATAGCTTGGTTTTTGGTCTTACAGATTTGAGGGTGTGTTTATATTTCTCATAGTTATCTTTAGTTTGAGTTTTTTGTGTTCTGGTGCTCCAAAAGGGTGGATTCAGATGTTGTAGTGTGTGGAAGGTTAGTTGGTTATTTAGAACAAATATGTTCTTTTGGTGTATAATGTTGTGAAGGAGTTCTTAGATTTTAGGGTGTTGATGGAATATTCTAGATTGTGTTTAAGTGTTGTGTGTGGTCCATGAGTCATATTTGGACCAAAGAAAGCGTGTACTTAATTGTTTAATCATTTTAACATAGTTTTAGTTGACCTTGGGTGTTTATACTATTTAAATATATGATTCAGTGTTTGTGGAAGCATGGAATAGTGTGTTTATATGTATTTGGGTCCAAGTTAAGGTGTGTTGTGGTATGCCTTCATTCCTTTCCACCACAAGAATGTTTTGGTGTTGACCTAATTTGAATTTGCATGTTTGAGGTGCATAGTCGATCTTGTGAATTGTTTTCAAGGTTGAAGATGGTATATATGTGTGATGCTTTGGTGTTTAAAGTGTGTAATGCAAAGTGTGAAAAGTGTGAAATGTAGTGTGAGTTTTAATGCTTAAGACTATAGGAAGCAATGAGAAGAAGGTGTCTACATTCTATAGAGAGTGTGAATGTTTTGGTGAAGCAGTGGTGGATCTTTCTATTGCTTTGAGATGGATTTCTCATCGTAATAATCTTCTATCTTCTTCTTTCTCATTTGATAGTGAGCCCTCCAATAGCGAGCCTAGTGTATTTGGTGTTGTAATTACTTTATATTGTGATCTAATCCTCACCGTGGTTTTTCCCTTCTTGGGTTTTCCACATAAATATGGTGTTCTCATGTGTTTGGATGTGTTTGAATTATTGTTTCTCATGTTTACATTCTACTAATGCATGATAAGAGTTTAATGGTTGTTAAGAGTTTAAGGACTAATGCATATCTGAATGTTAATGAGGGTTTTGATGTACAATTGATTCACCCCCTCCTAGTTTTCTTATGCATTCAACACATTCAACACACCATTGCTACAAC
Source organism: Sequoiadendron giganteum (assembly GCA_007115665.2). Lineage (NCBI taxonomy): Eukaryota > Viridiplantae > Streptophyta > Pinopsida > Cupressales > Cupressaceae > Sequoiadendron > Sequoiadendron giganteum. Next base: position 607,262,293 of record CM021105.1, read on the forward strand.
TATTGGATGAGAGAAATTTAGATGAGTTAATAGATTCCATCATTACAGTTGGAGATGGTGATATTCAGGGTCCTAGTATATTAACACAAGTATATAATTTTTAAAATTTTAAGTTAAATTTATACTCTATAAATTTAAAAAATATTCTTGCAATCCTAGAAAAACAAATTATATTTGAAATTAATGTTAGATTAGATGTATGTACTCTCAAAACTCCAAGAATCACCTGAAACGATAAACCTATCACACTATAAGAAATAAGCAAAATATTATTGCTCAATAACTCAGATCTGATAAAACATCAAATATGCATTATGTGAACAACTGCCACATTGAATATGCTGCCGTAGAGAATGAATTAAAATTACAATGAACGAATCCTTATGAAAAGGATGAAACCCAACCCTAGATCAAGATTAGATTAGATTAGATCATGACAAGTGTCCTCATAAGAATGAATGAGACAACATGATATAATATTAGAAGCTTTAATCATGCAAAAAAAACTAATTAATAAAAGCTAATAATAAAATAAAAGAACTCCTAAGTTTAGCTTAAGTGTAATAAATCATAAAGTCACCCAATTAATTAATGATTAATTAATTAATTAGGTGATGAATTTATTGCTCTAACACCCCCCCTTAAGATGAACTAGGGAGAAACTAAACTATGATAAATAAATGCATGAATGGGTTTCGCCCTAACGGATGATGAGGTACCCATGTACAAAAAACTAATCTCTCATAAAAGAGGAGAAAGGGAGAAAGCCTCATGGGAATAAAACTCCCCTCCAAAAGAGAGAAAAGAAAAGAAAATAATGTAATGCACTAATGAGAGTGAGATATGGATAGAAGGAGAATTACATGATACCCCCAAAGACAACTTCTATCTCATTAATACATATACAAGAATCTCCATAGGAGAAAGAATAGGAGATTAGAAGCCCCCCCCACAATGAAGAAACTCCTGTTGTAATGGTATAAGCTCGATGTAGGATGTAGAAATTGATCCAAGAATGGAAAAAAATGTTCCTCCCTTTGAGAAGAAACAAATCCAAAGGATGATGCTGAAGAACCTCGGTGTAGAGTGAAGGACCAAGAAGCCCGAAGATGGATGTTGCTGAATCTCTATATTTAAACCAAGACAAATGATGCCAAGACCAAACAAATCTAAAAACTCCTAAAATGAAACCTCTGAAGGCACAAATGATGGTGGGAAATGATTGGTATGAATAACTACAATGTGTGACTCAACAAATAGCTATGCAATATTTGGCAAGTAGTCATTTGACAATACAAAAAATGAATGACCAGTTTCCTGCTCAATTGGTATGATCTTTGAATAAATAAGAGGAGGAGAAAGAAGCTTTGAAGGACTATTAGGAACTGTGGTGGATGAATGCACACACAAGTTCAATTGACCAAAATTCTTCTCCATATGTACTCCCGATGGTGGAGAGTGAATATTAGGTATAGGTAATGGTGGATCCTCAGATGCAAAATGAGAAAAGGTATAAAGCCTAGAAGCATGATCAACAGTGCCAACTACCACAATCTTCCTAGTGTGCAAATATGATGAAATAGAGATCATACCTTCTCAAACCACACATACAAATCACTTAAATTATTTGAATTAAATATGAAATAACTTAGAAAAGAGAAATAATGCAGAAATTTTGTGAACAAATTTCCAAATTCTTTATTCAAAACCTCTTGCAAACATAAAAGTATCTTCTCCCTTAATGAAATACAAAGATTTCAGCCTCTTGGAATGATAAAAACACATTAAAAATCAGATTAAAATATGATCTTAATAGAAAATAACAAAAAATACAAACTATTTATTCAACTCCTTCAGTTCACTCTCAATCGACAACCTTTATCATGCAAACTCCAATTTGCAAACTATATCCATCTTCAACAATGGATTCCATGATCCATTTTACTGTCACACACCTTAAAACATGCAATAAAACATTTATGATGGACATATTCATCACATACTAATCCCTTCTAAGTCACTTCTACCCAAATCCCTGTAGAAATCAACTTCTCTCATAATTCCTGTTGAGTGACTAGCTCCAAAAATTGTCAAATCTTGCCTTTTATGCTAGATCTTCATTATTTTTGCTGTAGATTCCATTTGAAACGTCCCAAAATCATAAAAATTTCATTAATAACATAAAAATAAAATAATAAATGCTAAAAAGCATTATCAAATCTACCTCCTTGAAATTTCCAAGAATAACAAACTTGCAAGATTCCAACTCCTAGAAAATAGGAACCCAATTAGAAAAGTAACTGCCAACTCAACTTGGGCACTAAATATCTCCATTATTACAATTTATGAGGATTTAATTAAGTTTAAAAAAATTGCAACTCCCCCAAAAATCCATTCCAAGATTGCCTTTTTAAAGCTCAAGTTCAACATTGCCACCTAGACTATCTCCACTCCAAAATTTAGTAATATTAAAATAAAAGACCAATTATTTATTACAATTTTTGGCCTAATATTTTAATTTATTTCTCCAACTAAGTATTTATCAAACCTTAGGAAAATAAAAATAAAAATAATATTTTTTTGTTTGATGCTGATTACCTCTGCACCCGAATTCTCCTACATCAAACACACCGGGTAAATTGAATTTTGTGAGTATGACTCACAAAATGGAGTTGAGTAGTAGGAATACCCTTTCAAGTTGTAAAAAACCTATATAAAACTCCATCATTGTAACAAGTATTCTTCCATGTTTTCTTCCAAGATCTTCCTGGAACACTATGCATACTCCTACACCATCTCTCTTCCTTCACCCTTGTAGGACTGAACTCACTACAATAATTTGACCACCTCCACCAATATGCATTCACCTCTTCATCGTCATAAATTTCATTCATCTCTACAAAATTCAAATCAAATTTATTTTCATCTTCATAAAATTCAAGAAAATAAGCAATTACCTCAGTTGCTACAACTTCCTTTTAACCTCCATCTGCAGTCAATGCAAGCCATTCATTTTCAATTTCTGCAATTTTTTTCTTTTACCTCATCTTCTTGCATGATGATCTCATCTTCAATGTCACATACTTGAAATTATTCTACACCTTCTCTTTTACCTATAAAAAAAATGATGTTAGCATAATCATAGGACCTTTCTTCTCCCATTTGCATCTTCTCTATCTCTCTATCTCCTTATCACATTCATCTAACTCTTTCCCTTCAAATAAAATATCAACCTTTCTCATGTCCTCTTTGAGTAGGAGATCTTCATCTTCACCAAATTCTTCATCAAATATAGGACCCTCAAATTTCATCATCTCAACCTCTACTTCCTCATTTACCTCATTCTTTCCTTCATTCTATGTTGTAACATATTTATCCTCTTCAACCACTGCAATTTTATCTTCATATCCACTCTTTTCTGCAACTTCTTTTAGCTCATCTTTCATGCATTCCAAAAGAAATGTCTCCTCAACTTCAGATTCATAAAATTATTCCCACTGATCTTCTTCTTCCATAATGTCACATGTATGAAACTTTGCTTCATCTTCTTTCTTCATTGCATTCAAAATAATATTATAATGATAAAAAAAAATACCATTACCTCTTATCCTTTCCCAATCTTCTTTCAAATCTTCCACTACTTGCTTCAGCTCCTCCAATTCTCTCACCTTGTCTATCCTCAGTCTAGGAACTATCAAAATCCATCTAATAACAAAATTCCTTTTTTCTTTTTCATTTCATCAAACACTTACCACACACTCTCCAACTTTAACCTCTCAGGTATAGACTACCTCACACTCGATGATCTATCTACACACAAATCACACACACATCACCACAAGGTCCTGGTGCAAACTGCCTCACGTTCGATGCTCTGCCTACACACTCAGGAACAACTAGCTCTAATACCACTGATGAAATAAAGATTATCCCTTCTCAAAACACACATGTAAATCACTTAAATTATTTGACTTAAATATTAAATAACTTAGAAAAGAGAAACAATGTAGAAAATTTCCAAACAAATTTCCAAATTCTTTATTCAAAACTCTCTTGCAAACATCAAAGTATCTTCTCCCTTAACGAAATACAAAGATTTCAGCCTCTTGGAATGATAAAAAAACAATAAAAATCAGATTAAAATATGATCTTAATAGAAAATAACAACAAATACAAACTATTTATTGAACTCCTCCAGTTCACTCTCAATCTACAAACTTTATCATGCAAACTCCAATATGCAAACTATATACATCTTCAACAATGGATTCCATGATCCATTTTGTTGTCACACACGTTCAAACCTGCAATAAAACATTTTTTATGGGCATATTCATCACATACTAATCTCACTTCTACCCAAATCCCTATAGAAATCAGCTTCTCTCATACTCCCTGCTGAGTGACTAGCTCCAAAAATTGTCAAAATCTTGCCTTTTATGCTAAGTCTTCATTATTTTTTCTGTAGCTTCCATTTGAAACATCCCAACATCATAAAAATTTCATTTATAACATTAAAATAAAATAATAAATGCTAAAAAGAATTATCAAGTCCACCTCCTTGAAATTTCCAAGAATAACAAACTTGCAAGATTCCAACTCTTAGAAAATAGGGACCCAATTAGAAAAGTAACTGCCAACTCAATGTGGGCACTCAAGATCTCCATTATTAAAATTTATGAGGATTTAATTAAGTTTAAAAAATTTGTAACTCCCCCAAAAATGCATTCCAAGATTGCCTTTTTAAAGCTCAATTTCAACACTACCACCTAGACTATCTCCACTCCAAAATTTAGCAATATCAAAATAAAAGACCAATTATTTATTATAATTTTTGGCCTAATATTTTAATTTATTTCTTCAACTAAATATTTATCAAACCTTAGGAAAATAAAAATAAAAATATTTATTTTTTGTTTGATACTGATTGCCTGTGCACCCAAATGCTCCTGCATCAAAATCCCTGATGAGAACTGAGTCGGGAGCAAAATCCATTGTCTTCCTTGATCCACTATGAGTAATTTGATAGATGGAGAGGAGGTTGGTTTACAAATATGGAAAAAATAGTACCTCCTAAAAGATACCATCATCAATGGAAACTATACCCTTCCCACTAACACTGACATATGTGCTATTACCCAGTAAAATGTGTGGTGGATTTTGCACCAAATGTAGAAAACATATCCAGTGAAGATGCCATATGATGGGAAGCTCCTAAATCAAGCAAACATCTATCTGATTGAAGACCCGTAGATGCATGTAAGGCATGGCCTTTCATCTTATCAGATTCATTAGCAATACCTGGTGTACTTGCATGTGTAGATGGTGATGGTGATGGTGATGCAAAAGAAGGTGATGGACCATGAGACATAGAAGATGACAACTGTATATGTTGAACTTCTGTAGAAGATGTGTCAAATGATCAATCTACTTAGCATAAAAACAATGCTCATCATGTCCCTAATTTTGACAATAAGCACAAGTTGGTCTCTCCTTCCTAGATGACCCCCCTTTGGAAGAGGGTGAGTACTCAGAAGATGCATGTGAATATGATTCTTTTGCTTGCCCATATTTGTTTTTCTGTTTCTTTTCTTTGCTAGGCGAAGCCTTCTCCTTAGGAATCTAAATGACAACTAGAGCCTGTGAACTTGAAGACTTTAAGTACCCATCTGAACCAATTTTCCTTGCTCTCGAGTGAGAGAAGAAGAAAAATCATCAAGTGAAGGCATGGTAAATCTTGTGCCAAGTGCATCTCGTGTAGCATAGAAAGTAGAAATAAATACTAAATAATCAGAGCCCACTTGGCAAGGAGGGAAAGAATCAATTGTGAATCCTGTTTCTATTTCTGTTTAATTAAATAAATCATTTTATTTAATTAAAGTTTTTAAAGTCCTCTTATTAAATTAAATAAATTAAACCTTATTTGATTTAATCTAACATATTCCTCCTTAGTTAAATAAATCAAAATCATTTATTTAATTAATCATTTCCTCTCAATTCTGATTTAAATCAATTCATCAATTTAAGTCAAAATTGTCAAATCATCTAATCCCTCATTATATTAATCAAATTCTTGATTAAGTTAATCCCTCTCACTAAAATCTTCTAGAAAATGCAACTTGCATATGAAAATAAATTTAATTCATTTATTAAATCTCTATTTTCCCTCACATGGCATCAAAAGGGAATATTCCCTCAATTTGAATTCAAAAAGTCCAAGTGGGCTTGGTCCTTCCAACAAGGCATTTAATGCCTCTTACAAGTCCTTTGCCTTGATCCAAGTGACAATAAATTCATTTTCCTTCCCTCTTCAACAAGTCATTTCACAAAATTCAAATTCAAACTAATTGCATTTATTGGCACTTTGGCCAAAATGTGCACAACCATCAACCATTCACATGATGACAAGTGACATTCAAACATTGGGTGAAAGTTAGTCCCACATTGTCCAAATCTTGCTTTCTCTTCCAAATTCAAATCTATAAATTGGAGGCTTCTCTCCTCAATATTCATCCACAATTTCATGCAAAGTTA